>NMRA01000616.1:115396-157520 GCA_002633005.1 Phoronis australis | reverse complement strand
TTTTTTTCTTGGATAATACTTCAGAAATCAAGGAAAATGCTTGATTCGGTGCTGTGCGCATCTACAATCGTGGTTCAGTTTGCGCAAATGCTTACAGCCGGACAAAATGTTGCCCCCCCCCCTTGTGATATCCTAGATCCGCCACTATAGCTAACGAGATGCATAAGTTAAAGACACGGGTTAAAACCTTCCTCGGAAAGTTTTTATCATTCTGGATGATTGTATTATCGAGATAAATTTAGTAATGGTTTAGAAACTCAAGAAAACGATTAAAACAGCCATGGGCACGTCAAATGATACGCGTACAAGACTACACTTCATAACTTATCAATGTGGTTTTACTTTACTGAGGATTACCCGCTAACGTAGACGAAATCCAGGCAAAGGGCATCAAGTAAAAACATAATTGGTTCTGGTCTCTTTTTTCAAAAGTCGAGTCGGTGGTCCAATGTTTTTTAATTTCTATTTTTTTTGAAAAAGAAAATCCACCCGAGGCGAGCAAAATGATTCGGTGATTGTTAAATAAATCTACCAATTGAAATATATACTGATGAAATCTAATCCGTCGTAGCAGACTCATAGTAAAGTAAGTTGAGACAGTACTCACCACTAAAATGAAAAACATGCGAGATATTTCCAACGGCAACCCGCCGTCTTGATTACTCTCTTGGTGGCGTTGTCGTCGACTGGACGAGTCTAAGCTCGTTTTTAAGAGGTGGTGAGTACAGGCTTAACTTACATTACTGCAAGTGAAATATAATTTCTTTCAATAGTAAGTTGCTTTCCCATAAAGCTTGTAGTGTGTTGCTTTGTCATTAGTTTCTTTGTTTTACACACACAAGGCTACAGGTCATATTTCTTATCCCATCAGGATGAAACATACATATAATATGTGGTTTGCGTATGGCTCGAAGCCTATTGTTTATATCGCGATCATTTTTTCACACTTTTCGTTTGTCGAACCAGAGCTCCACTGGAGAAATTTTTCTAGAATTTGTTAAATTGAATCAGATGCATCGTTTCAAGAGCTATCGGAAATGTACCGTTCTCGAGTGGTCGAGAATTTCCGGTGATTGCTCGTTAATTAATTGAGTTCTACTGCGTCTCTTCACGGATCTTTCGGAAATTCAGCATGTAGATAGGTTTACCTGTAGGAAATATGTGAACAATTTCGTGTCCAATGACCATGCCTAAGGTCGCAAATTCCAAGGACCTGTCAACAAAAAGGCAATTAAAACATTACAAAATCAAATTACGCAGTATTTGGTTTGTCGAATGAGAAAGTTAAGTTGCATGTACTGTATACAGTACTTACGAGTTAAACACACCACCACAAGCGATTGAGTTTGAAATAAGCATGTATATGACATTTCAAACCACGGCAAATGCAAGCCCTGTGATAATTTTCCATCTTTTATTTGACAAATCGATTTAATACAAGGGACTCCGAAGCCAGTTTTGATGATTTCACCAAATGCTAGTTACATCACCGAATACCTATTAGTACCACCCTGAGAAATATTTTTTTCCAGCTAACCACTTCGTGGCGACATCACAAAGGGGACGATGTTGTATTCGAGGTGGTTATTTTCTACCAGCAGCCATGAACGTACACCCCTTAAAGCGCCAATCGCGTTAATACCCAATGCGGAAATTTCGCTGCCTGCTTGAATATTACCCGAACTGTGATATTGTACAAATTCCTGCCACTCAAGTTATTATTCGACGTCTTAAATTCCTTACTTGGGAAATCGTAGGTCATAAAATGGGTTCTGTAAGATTCCAGCAAGAGCAACAATTCGGTGAGGTTTGGTTAAGTAGTATGCCTCTACTTCTTGAGCTGCCAAAAACCACCTGGAAAAGGACGTTGTTTCTTTAGGAAAGAGCAGCAGTTTCGTGATTAAAGCAATATATCCATGTAACTACATCAACTTCCTCTACACAGACGCATTTACGAGGGAAAGGAGACCCATCCACCGCTGGACACGGCCAAAAAGAAAGAGAACACTCCGTTGGCATGCCCACTTTACGGCCTAGGATAGCGGCAAATGGTGCTTAATCTTGAACCTTAAGAATAGTATCCGAACAAGAGTCGTTTCACGGTGGAAAGAATAAACACGCCAATTTTCACAACATTACAAATTTTCCCTCACCGGCTCTGAATATACGCAGTTTCTGGCTATAATTTTATGCGGTAATGGTTTTTGTGGAAAGAGTAGCCATATGAATACTATTGAAATACTACATTTCAAACATAACTTGATAGTGCATGATGCGACCTCGTTTCAACATTTCCCGATGACCTTGAAAACGAAGACAAGATCGCCAAATTCCACTGGAGTCCGGATATGCCCTACAAACACTTCGATGCAATGTATCAATAAAGTATTAAGCTTCTTGCTTCAGATATCGCGCCACGATCAATTTCCAAGTAGATCATCTAAAGTGTACGCTAACAATTTAAAATGAGGTTTAGGTTCGAAGTCGTAATCTCTTAATTAATGCCATGACCCGGAAATGAAAGCCAAGGTGACCAAAATCGACTGGTGCTTACTGATGGCCAGATAGGCCGTGGCTCGTACAGGACAGGAGGCTTATAAAACATTTCTGAGATCACGCCAGGGAGGATTTTGGTTTGACGTTATTGTTACCACAAACCATTTCATTTTATCAAAGTAAAAACTCCCCATGTTAAATTCAGCTACTTTGGCAAACTGAACGTGGGATAGAACGTATTTAAAAACAAGAAAACTGCAAATTAAATATTTCCAAATGTTGCATTAGGTCATAAAAACACGCTCAGCTTTTTATTTTTCGCAATAAACTACAAATTTGAGGCAAATTTCTAATGATTATTACCTGGTGATGAAAGATGGAACGGCCATTGCAAACATTTCAATATAGTTGTTGGATTTGAAAATAAATGTGTTACTAAATTGGCAATGTTGCTAGTTAGTGTAATAACACATTTAATCCTTGGAAGCACTTGGGTTTTCCAAACAACAGTTACGCGGAGCGTTGAAATGGTCCAACGACTCCATCGTAAAAAGAAGGCTTCCATGTGCTGTTTATTACTATCATAAACAGTCTCATCAGATCAGATGGCGCAGAACACGTCGAAAGCGTCCAGAAAATGAAAGGCGCACATCCAGCCTAAAAAGGGGCGGGGGCTCGAATTTTTGAGATTGTGGACCTTATACTAAGATTCACGGGCTAAGTATAGAGCTACGAGTTGTGCATTCGCTGAATTTTGGTAGTTCTTGCTTTTATAGTGGACTTTTGTCACGTTTCCTACTTTATCCGGAGTTTTTGTTTCGCTGAGTCGGAACTTTTTGCCCACTTTGCCAAATTGGTGTGGGGAGTTGTTAGAGCCACCACTCACGAAAATACCGCAAAGGATTAGGAAACTACAGACACGGATGTAAAAATAGAATATCATAGCAAGTTCGCAGATAAGAAACACATCTGCAAAGTTTCATGATGATCTTTTGACTGAGCCGTTTGACGGACGAAGAGGTGGGCGCCTAAAATGATCACTAAGTGACTCAGATCATATCCAATCCGTCCGAAAATGGGAAGGCATCGTCATTTCCGTACTAGAAATCTTTTTGTCAATTTTCGTGAAAATCCATCAAGAAACTCAAGACAGCAATATGCACCCACACATATATATGCCTGCGCATAAAAACTCATTAAATTTTCTCAAGATGATGATAGACAAAAGGAGACTACACTGTACTTTAATCCCAGATCTTTCATGCCTTATCTACTAGAACGTTTTAACAGTTTGTATTGCATCCGTCGAACATTGATGTTACTGTACGTGGTAAACTGCAAGCAATTTTAATTCAACAAATTTAAAGTAAATTCTAAAATTTCAAGAGACAAATGACTGTTTGCGTTCTATCGAGTTGGACAGAAACTAACACTTGTGATGGTTTTGATCTTCGTCGAATTTTAGAATGCTTGGATTTATTGCAATGTTTATGTGACTTAGTTTAAAAGGTTATAATTCTGGATTAATAACATAACCAGGTGTAGATTCGAGGTTGTGGCCAAGTCTCCGGCCTTGTGTAAGAGTGATGTTGGGGGCAGCTTGTTAACCAATCAATGCTGTCGTTGATCTCTGAGGTAATAGGTCAATGGTTCTGGAACCAGGGTTAGACAGCTAAACTTTACATTTACAACACCATGTATGTTAATGGAATGATTAACCTTGTTCAACAAGATGGCCTCTTTGGCACCACTCTTAGACCATCCACGCTCTTGATCCAGAACTATCATGATATTGATGCCAGTATTGTGTCCACTAATGTTTAATAAATGCTCACAGACCGCTGAATTGCCTCCACTACATTTGAAATACTTTTGTGAACACATGCGTTAAAGGACCGGTTGCTCTGTGTCACCAATTACAGTATATCCACATTTCGACGTTTGGTGCAATGCATTATACTACAACAAAAATTGTCCAGTTGACAATTTATGTCGATAGTGACAATTTGTGAGCGGATTCCGACATAATTGTCGTACGTGCTACAACTTATGTCGTGAACTCTCATATATATTGTCGCCCCCTGGGGCGATATTTCATGACGCTACAACGAAACGACATCAGTTGTTGTTTCTTTGGATCTGTTTTCGTAATTTAAAGCCGGCTTGATGAACTTAAGTTAGTTATGTTTTTGCACAACACATGCCTATTTTAATTCATTGATGAAGAGATGTTATAGACTGTCTGCCGTGCATCAACTGGCATAATACGTAACAGCTGATTTCATTTTTAAGAAAATAATTTTAAGAGATTATGCCGCTTTTTGTACAAGGACCGGCACGATGACTACGTCCCTGTGCACGTTGGACGTATGTTAGGATAGAAAATGGCTCATAAGTCCGTGCTATTGAATACAAACTGTATACAGAATATATTGTGCTGTGCAGTCTCAGTGACGCCGGTAAAACAGTGTTAACAGTGGCGCTTCACGGAACTAATAAGTAGTTTTTTTTTTCAAAAATCCTGAGAAGTACTGTGTCCTACTTAAGAGGATATGAGTGACAAAAATAATACTTTTATACCTTCAAAGTGCATACTAAAATAGTGAAACATGTACAGTAGTTCAGGTCTCTTTAAGTTTAAGTTTTTTGAGTTTAAAAACTCAAAAGAGACTTGATTTTAAAAAGTATCTGCTAATGCATGCATTGTTTTAATGGATATCAACAGAACTGGGAAGCTGATAATTAAACCAGTATCAGCTTCTTTAATTCATGATTTAATATGGCTATGAATAATACCTAGTGAACCTTCTTAATTTCTGAGCTCTTGATTAAGTAAAGAGGGAGAAAACAGTGCCAGCTCTACCTAAATAATGGTATTTTAGGAGAGCACTGAAATATCTAGTTTTTACAAAAACGTGTAAATTAAAATGCTGCGACATCTTGGAATATCAAAGGCTAAACTTAAAATATTTGTAGCCACACAGGAAAAGGGAAGTTGCCCTCCCGACATGGTAACAGCATGAAAAGACTGCTGCTACGGCTAATGACCTACTAGCTTCCTACCTGAGATATCACAGTTTCTCGACATTCTTGCGAGGTTGATACGAGTGTAGCTGTCAAAGCAGTGTGTGGAAATCCTGAATATTCTGGAAACATTCGATTTATTTCGATTTTACTATCTCGTCCACTTTTATGAGGAAAGAACAAAGAATGCGTCATTTAATTTAACTAATTAAATATCCCGAATGGTGGACGAAACCGTACTCTTCCATTACATGATATTACACGAGAGTAAAGTGTTAAGAAAAATTGCGACGCCCCAATAGTCACCTTTCCTTGTTCGGCGTTTTTTCAAGGAATCGTCTTGCGTGTTGCTCATTGTCATACCTCTTAGCATTCAGAAAGTTCTGGAACAACTGATGTTCGGAAACACTGAGCTGAAACACAAAAAAGTAATCATCAAAATTAAGCATGACACCTAAATACCATCAAATTCCTTGTCACTGCAACATTAAATAGAAGTTGATCAGTAGATAACATGATAATTAGCATACACAATGTGCCTTTCAACGTGTTTGGACTTTCTAGTCGGCATCCATTCTCGAACTACTTTTGCCTTGAAATGGGCTGTGTGACGTCGCGACTGGCGTCATCAAAACGATACCAAGATACAACTGCTCGTGCAAGTTGTTTCAAATTTTGCATTCTAAAGTGTCCTATGAGAAATACATGTAGAAATGTTTAGTGAGAAAATGTCTGCTACTATTGTGACACAATTTGGACCAGATTCAGTGACCATACCAAGAATGTGTCCAGCTTGGGAAAAGATTCGTATTGATTCACCAGATGGACCACAGGCTTTTCAGAACAGCGGAATGAGACAGTTCCATTTGCAGGACATTTGAACATTAAGACTAAGTCAACCAATCAGATTAACCGACCCACGTGACGCCACATACCCCAACACACGCAACATTAGTCTGAGAAAAGGGTGTTGACAAGAGAAAATGTCAACGTGCGTCGGAATAGACGGAGTTACGACGTGCAATCAGTGCATCTGCACGGACTGTACAAATTATTATGTCGATTACGTTTCTGAATAAGGAAATGTCGACCATCGTAAGACAATAAGTGTTTTTGTTAGTGGAGGCTCCCTGCGGTGAAATGATTGCGGTCCGGCACTTATTTGGACATAAACTATCGACGTGAGTTGTTGTAAGTCAATGATTTGAGCTCTGGATTCATTTCTGATGGAAGAACGTGGTACTTGGCTTTAGCAGGAAACAATGAACAGCAGCAGTTTCATGCTCGGCATTAGTAATGCATGGTAGGTCTGCAAGGGAGTAATAGAGAACATGAATGCAATACGAAGGCGATTACCGGGGTTGTATTAATATTTGAAAACGAGAATGAGTCCCCCGTAAGAAATCCTTGAGGGAAGTATGTGCCGTGGAACTGAAAGGGTGAAAATGATGTCAGTCTTCATAAGGGGTGTTCACATTCTATTCACCCCTCACTAAAGAAAATATACGCTTATATGACAGACATGTACGAGTTAGCGCGATATTTTTCTAGTGAAGACGAAACAATATGAACCCATGTATGAACCGGTAATCCCGCACTTTCCAAGGCAAAGTCCAGTGTAATTTTATTCAAAATAATACTTCAAAATTGCTGAACAGAAAATGTGTAATACATGTGTATATTTATGCCATTAACGTATCGACTTAAAATTTTCGGGGATATAGCAAGACACTAGCAAAAACATATTTTATTTGAGTACTTGCTGGATGTCTTAGCTGAGAACTCATTGACAAGTAGCTTCCGATGTATATATGTGTTCATTGGATTACTAAAACAGGGTCTAATAATTATGCAGTATATATTGACTGTTATGTCCCCAATTTAACATTGCCACGTAACAAATATAATGGCAGAGTAGAGCTTTTGGTTACATGTTGCTTTGATAGGACAACATAACGGATGTAGTTGTTGGCCTCTGTTGTTCATATGGCCCATAGTACAGGGTCCTGTACCAAGGTAAACAAGTCCCCCGGGAAATAATCACTACAGTCATTTTCACCAGCGCTCTACCTCTTATTTTCACGTACTCGACGTGTTTCCACTCCTGCCCGGAGCTTCTTGTCCGTGATAGTTTCAATATTAGAATGGAATGTTATACCTCAGTATAGAACTACGTTGTTTAGTGAACATTTTATGATTAATTTTGTTAGGAAGTGGGACCTTTTGCCACAGAATATCAAGCAGAATGGGTTTTGAAAACATTGAAATATCTCGCTGTCATCTCTCACTCCACTAGACTCTTAACAGCCTCGTGTGTACAATGTATGTACTGGGTCATCACATATGTTTAATTATAAATTATAACGACTGTTAAATTAATTTTATTTTATCAACTTTATTGTTCTATTATTTATTAATTTATTTGTTTTCAGAGGAACCTGTGGTAGATAAGTTTTATATTTTAAGCACGCTTTGTCCTCAATGAAAAGCAGTTATCTAATTCATTGTTTATGGCTGATTATCCAACATTGCAGGAAAGGAGTGTTGCAATATCAACCAGTTCATTTGGGCCTTTGCTCTAATCCTAAAAACAAGATATTGATGAGATGGGAACTGAATCAAAACTTCATTACATCTTTCAGCTAGAGCACGGTTTCATATGCTATCTACCAGCATGATTCAGCTATTACCAACTTGAGCAAAAACCTTCTAAAATTATTTGATCCGTGCATGTACATGTACATAAGACATGAAATGTTTGTTCGTTTTATTGGTGAATTTGAATCAATTGTGATTGGTATTGTCCTTGCTAAAAGTTTCCTCTTGTGCTTATTGTAAATTAAGCATTTCCGCACTCAGGGTCGCAACCCTCTTCTCTCTAGGAATTCCCACATTGTATTCCACAGTAACACTTTAGTGAGGGCAGAGGCTCCACACCACCACTAGCAGTTTAAAAATGGAGTGTTAAGCAGTGTGTTATAAAATTGTGCAAGAATACGATTTGTGCGAGTTCATGAAAGTGTTAGGATTAATGGTTTGGGCCAATTCAGACGGTGAAAATGAGTTTGATAGTGATGGTATAACAATTTTAGATGATGACGATTATGATGATGATGATAATGATGATACATGTAGTTAGATCGATGGTAATGATAATTAGTTTTTGTTGATGGCTTAAAATGTAAAAATGGTAAGTAAACGTTTTTGTTTTTGAGGAGAATTCAATTAAGAAAAAATAGGGTAAAGTGATGATTTATTTTTATTTCACTTTTCAAAATAGTGTAATATTTACTATCGGCTTTACTGCATCCGTAACTTCAATTATTTCTACCTGTCATCATTGACTTTGCATATACAGTACAGGTGATAGCAATTTGTGTGAAGAAGAGCATCTCGAGAAAGCACCTCCCAATAACGGATGGTTCTAAAACCCCACGACCCCATCGACCCACGACTCTCTCGACCACAACCCTCACGACCCGCGACTTGTTGCAATAGATGTATTTTGCGCTTTTTTAAACAATTCATAATCTTATTACGTCGCTGAATGACTTTCCGCAAGACTCACCTACACGCAAATCTGCCCTGGCTCGAGAGTGATGGTATAAAAACAGAAAGTGGCTTTAGCGTGCTATCGTTGTCATGGAAATACTTCCACGAGCGGCTACCAATGGCCCTGTTCTACTAAACTTAGGGAGAGAGTACGCACACAATTTCACATTTTTATTATTTAATTTCTGTTGCATATTTGTTTACAATATATTCCATGGAACACTGAGATAATCATTTTAGTTAAAAGTTTGTTTTTTTAAACTGTATTAACTGAAGAAATTACACATTCGTCGGTTCCTCGCACTCTCCCGAAAAAGCTTGAATCTACCATTCACTGAAGAGCAGACAAGACGATTATACTCTGCCAGGAACGACATTTGTAACGTTGGTATGTCTTTGGTTTGATTTGGTCGCGTTGTTTTTTTACTTTTTTAGCCAAGTATGTGTGCTCTTACACTAATGTTTAGTTGGCGACGTGTAGACTAGGAATTCCTAGAAGCCTATTGTTTACCGAATTCAAAATGGAGGACGTAGCGGCCATTTTGTTTCCGAATTCAGATTCAAATGCTTATAGAGACCGCAATTGTTGACGTACATGGCTGAAACTTGGTACGATTTTTATAGCCGACAAGTACTACAATTGCGCGAAAATACTGGCAATTGCACATGCGCACCCCAATTCATTACGGCGTTTTCCCGTTGCTCCCAACTTGTTCATTCTATAGCCCAACAACAAGTTGGGAAGTTTACCCCTGTAGCCAATATCTTACCCGACTGATTAACTCCACTCTGGCATTTATGGTTGGAGGGCCAGCTCTCTTTTGGTCGATAATTGCTCTAATCTCCGATCAGATAGTAACAGCCTGACTGGGCTGTGCTGCTAAAAACGAAAGTTAAGTTATAACGTTTTTGAACATAAACTAATAGCATTTCTGAATTCCCTGTCAAATGCTGATCATGTTTAGTTTTTGAATCACCAAAATCGCCCAACTACAACAGAAGTTAAGACAATCTATTCTGCCAGGTTTCAGTAACCCAGTGAAGCCAGGTAGATAATTGGCCTGCTTGTTGTCATACGGAACAATAGACTGTCCTGGGCAGTTAACAAGGAGCCAGACGTTATCGCATGTTCAGAACCCCTCACGTCTGGAAAAGTTGCTGAACGACAGAACGCTGTCATGTTCTGCCCGAAAACTTTTTCTCTTGTAGAAGGCGCATTGGCGAACAAATCACTTTCAAACTTTTCACGTATTCGTTTCTTGTAATTCTCTATTCCAAAATTTTGTTTAACCAGAAGTTGTTTTCAAGATGGCGGATCTGTCGCATTTTCATTGGTTTTCAATCGTTCTGCAGTCACATTTTGAACGGGAAGAGCAACCGACGTGAATTTTTGTATGTGGATTCCTTGAAGTATATTCTTTCAAATGTGCAGTGACAACATTTTTCTCAGACTTGTCGTTTTTGAATTTCAAAAAATTGCAAAATTTGAAATATTTCGAAAAAGTTTCCGAATTTCGTTGAAATAAAGTGTATATAGAGTTTTTAACGGGCTTTCAGAATATGTTTGTCGTTTTTCACTGCTGCAGTTTTTTAATTAAAGATTTTCTGAAAACGTTGTTCCTGTGTTGACCGATTTTGCTGCTGTGTTGTTAGTTTACCTACTATTGAGTAAGACTGTAGCCTATTTCTTACCGATTTCTGTCATCGTCCTTCGTCATATGAATGTGATCGTATTGTTCATCATCGCCACCATATTCGTCATTTTTCTTCACCATTTCCATCGTCGGTTCACTTCGCCAAGTGTCGCTCCTCGGAGCGCTCTCGTTTTTTGTCTGTTCGCAAATTTCACCCAACGCTCACGAAATTTACATACAAGGTGTAGTTTTAGAACTACTGGAAGCCTATTGTTTTCCGTCATAATCAAATCCAATATGGCGGATATGGCGGCCATTTTTTCAATTTCATATTCAAATGCTCATAGAGGCCGTAATTTTTGACGTACACGACTAAAATCAGTACATTAGTTACATAAAATGTTCACTACAGACTTTCTGGAATTTGTTTACTTCAGGTTAAAGATGGCGGAAATATCGGCAAATGAGCATGCGCACCTCGATTTTGGGAAGAAAAAGATTTGTTCTGTAGAGGCGAATTGTAAGACCAATTCCTTCGAAATTTTTAATGTATTTTGCTTCCTGTGACTACATGTAGCTATTATAGATTGCTGCTCAACCAGATGTCGCTTTCAATATGGCGGATCTGGCGCATTTTGACCCATTTTCAGTTGTGCTTGGGTGCCATTTTGAACGTACAAAATGTCCTGAATTTTCATGTTGATTCTCTGGGGTATAGTCTTTCTAATGATCTCGAACATTTTTTTCTCTCAGACTTCCTGTTTCTGAGTTATTTGACCTTCAATCTTAAAAATGCAAAATTTAATATTTTCGAAAAATGTTAGGAATTTTGCGAAATTATCTTGTTACATAACGTTTTGAACGAGCGTCCAGAAGACGTTTTCTAATTTTCGCTAGGCCGTCTTCTTTTTTAATTATCTGAGATGTCCTGATAACGCTGTTCCTTTGTTGACCGACTTTGCTCCACTGGTGTTGGTTTAGCTTCTATTTATCAAGACTATTTCTAACTGATTTCCGACATTCTCGCTAGTCATTTGAATGTTATCACGTTGTCAATAATCGCCACCTTTATTGTCGTAATCTTCATCGTCGTCATCATCTTCATCTCCTTCTTTTTCGGTTAATTTCGTTAAGTGTCGCTCCTCCGAGAGCTTTCATTTCTGTTTTTGGCTTTCAAACTTGCCGAATCGACTCTCTTAATTGCAAAAAACAAGGAAAGCCAGCCGAGCACACGGCCAGACTCGTTGATCCAGTGCTTGTTCTATGTTCAGATCGAGTCGAGCTTAAAAGGAGCGTCCACACATACACACACGCGTGCGCGCACACGCACACGCACACGCACACACCCACACACGCATATCCGATAACTGGGGAAAGGAGGAAGTTGTCGCTCTGTGGATTACAATGGACAGCTGATGCGAATGTGTAGAGTGGGTCAAAGGGGTTATGGAGCGTGGGTCGAGGGGGTCGTGGGTCGAGGGATTCGTGGGAATCGAGAAGGTTTTAGAACTATCCACCAATAACTCATTCCCCCCAACAAGTAACTAGCAGTCTTGATATATTTATCAGTACGTGTCACTTCGAGGGATCCGTCGATACGACTTCATTCAGATATGCAGTGTTGCGCCAGGTCTTCACTAGCACTGCAGGTTTTCATCTCATAAGAGTGCGTGTACCCTTAAAAGTAAATTTCAGTAGCTATTGAATGATTGAAAATGGTTGTGTACAATTATTAACTTACCGTCTCGTACTGACGTTCAACATCTTTAGGGTCTTTGATGTAAGCTGGATATCCTAAGAAGATATCGACTGAATCGATCTGAATTCAAAAACAAAAGTTAGCACCATGTCGAGAAGACTTTCTGAGTATAATAACCACGGGAATTGTAACCGATTTTCGTAAACGACAATCATATCGCTGTCCAGACACTGTGGTGGTCTTGTAAAAACTGGAATACCACCATCTGACTGCGTAGGCGGTGTTCTGATTCTCGTATATTACTAGTCAGTGCGCTATGAGTTGTAGGGGAACATTCTGTGAGTACTTTCACAAGCAAAATTTAAGGTTCTTGTGAGACTATGTAAAATAGTTCTAATTAATTTTTGAAGCGTTTCCATGCTGAAGGTGCAAATGTTGTATAAAAGCGAATTTTATTATCATTTCATTAAATAAGAAACATGAGTGCAAACATCAAAATAGTTCACCTGTTGTGACTGATACTACAGTAGAATTTTTAATAATAGCAGCCTTAATTTGCATATAACATGCAAACTCGCGATACATCCACTAACAATTCACTGACCATGCAAAAACTGGTCAAAAAACAAAAATAATATTGGTAAGGAAATTTTGAACGAAAGAAGAATGGCGGCGTTAATTTGTATATTTAAAAATGTTCAAGGGTTGCGAACGATCACCCCTTCCTCTGGATCATGAGCTATCCCAAGATAACATAAAACAACAATGAAAAAGTTCAATCAAGCACATCCAGGGTAAATAAAAGCAGTCTGGCTCATGAACTAGAAGCAACAGAAGCGCGCGTACTAACCAAATGGCCAAAACTGTGCACTATCGAACTTTGTCTAGTGATATCCATACAAACAATTTCCTCATGGAAATTTTTGATATGCATCCTATCTATTGAATACAGAATACAAGAATAGGGTGGTTTGTCAAGCGGGGGTTCTAAGCTCGGGGAAATGGTCAGTCGGGTGCTAGAATCTATTTCCCAAGCCTCCCATTTCGGACGCAGAAACTGGGTAGCGCTAGGCAATTTTGCAACAGTGTTCAAGGCTGAGGTCACTACAATTAATAGAGCTGCTGAACTGACGCTATAGTACAACACCGAGCTGGTCAAGCAGCAGTACGAACCATCAAGGAACCAATAGCCAACTTTCGTTGTGCTAACAGTTATTTGCAATGAGATTTACAAGAAAGAACTGCCAATATACACCGGGTCAGAGTCCATGTGAAAATTCACGGAAATGAAAATGCCGACAGACTCGCAAAGTTATGAGCTAGTGCTCTGCAGTGTACCTGAACGTATGCTGATATCCTATGGATGCTTCGGGATGGTGTACCGCGCACCTGGGTTTATAACCAGTCTGCAGCCAAGTAGGCAGTGCAGAGAAACGAACGAAAACTTCCCCAATGTGATAAAACAAAAAGGTTTGCTACGCGCAAAAGAATCAGACCGCCCCCAATCTCTCTTGTTTGCTCTCAGTGACGTTAATGAAATGACAGGACCATTAATTAAAACTCCTAACATATTACGCCGCATATGCTCCCTTTACATCATGAAGTAGTCTTTGTAAAGTCTTTATCAGATAATCCTGGACAAAGGCGGGGGGAAATGACAATATCGGTGTTTAGTCTTCCTCGCGTTGCTATTTGCCACTTTTGTCAAAAACCCTTCGTTATTTTGGTAAAGTGGCCCGAACTCAACTTTATATAATCAAAAAGCATTGTTTCAGAGTTTGTCAGCAAATTCTCCGATAGAATACTGTACGGTTCAGTGGAGTTTTGCATAAAGTAAAGCCATTTACTGTTTTTGCTTCTTAATTGAATCCAGAAGCGCTTAAAGCCTAGTGTCTGCGTGGGCTAAATGTTTAGTACGCGGTTATACATGTATGATGTCTCGAGACGAGCTCTAAGCCCCGTACATGTTTATTGGACGCGTACTTTAAGTTGTAAAGTCGGGTTCCCTACTGCTGACCCCCAGTCCCTATATTACACGTCCCTATGTTCCCAACCGATGTTCCCTTTTTCCTACATTCCCGCGGCTTCACTTGACTTTCCACACGTAATCATTAGCACCCAGTGGTATATTGGGGAGGACTGTGGTTAATTACGTAAGAGCGGAGCCAAGAACTTCCGTCTTTAAAAAGCATAGCCTTTACTCCACCGTTCGACAGATATTGGCTGCCGCCAAAACACTGAAAATACTCCTACAAATAATTTTTGCTCTTGACTCTGTTTTATCAAAGGTCGCACGCCTAGTCATAGACTAAGAGGACACTGCAACACCCTTGAGTCAGGTCTCTGGCTCCTCAGCTCGGGTCTAACAGTATATTACTAAAGCATAAAAAGAGCAGCGCGAAGCGTTGATACTCGCCCACCATGTACATTACATATATGTGCAAATACCAGAAATGATAAAAACGTCCACTAGGTGGCGTGCACTAAGTCAAATCCGTCTGAAAACGTGAAGATGAAACTGTCTCTTTAACAGAAGTCCGTTTTCCCAACTTGCATAAAAATTCGTCTAGCAATTCTGAAAACAACAGAGGAAAGCAGGAAAAATAAAATTCGATCTCGGGGGCACAGTAGTTGTTGAATCCATCCGAAAGTCGAGGTCACCTCTTGTTATAGCCATATACATAAAAAACTTGCCAAATTGAATAACAAATCCGTGGAGGGCTTTTGTGTCACAGCCATGAGCGCAAAAAATAAAACTGTTACTACGAGGAGCCACTGTAGTTGGAACCGTCTGAAATTCGTCGTCATCACAGTAGTGATTTGGCCGGTGGTGAGGCCTGACGGCAACCAACAAACTCGAAAACAGTAAAAATTGCCATAAGGTAGCACAAAATATGTCGAATACCTTCGGAAAAGTGAAGGTGGCGTCTTCCAACTAGCTACATATTTCCCAAATTTCACGAAAAGCCGTCAAGAAAATCCAAAGATACAGAGGCAAGCGCAAAAAAGAAAATTGCCAATAGGGGCACACCGTAAGGAGGAGGCAGTGTAGCCTGGTTGATAAGTGCCCACTTTCTTTACTCGAGGTTGTCGGTTCGAGTCCCACCACGTCACACTGCTAAACCCTTGAGCCAGGTTTCTAGCTCCTCAGCTCGGTTTTAACCATATATTAATAAAGCATAAAAACATTACCAGGTGTTCAGTGCAATGGGCCCACACGCGAGGCCTGCGCACGTCTGGTAAAACGTGTATCAGACCGCCTGCAATTTAAATATACACCGTAAGTCGGATCCGCCCGACAATTCACTCATGCCGTCCCATTCATGAAAGAAAATATCTGCAAAATTTCATGAACATACTTCAAGGGATATTGGAGATACAGCAGTGGAGGCCAGAAGCCAGACTGACGGACAGACGCGCGGACAGAGATGACGGCAAAATGCGACCACATTTACATGTACATGTATGTGGGCGTATCAAAGTCGTTCCAGGTAATCTGGACAATGAGTCTATTTGAGCGGTCTGATACACCGTGCACCAGAACGCCTGCAAATGCTTTACATACATGTAATCATAGATTAAACGGTCGAATGCACTTTATTGTAAGCGCGATGCTGAGTTTTTATAAGATCGAAACTTGGCACCTTACGTTAATGTTCACAATCTCCACACTCATACTCAACAGGATCCTTCACGTGCCACGTGAACTGAACTTCGTGCAAACTAAATTTGAGGTTACAAGCGTCTTAGCTGAGACAATAGAGCGCGCATGCCCCCCTAAATGGAGAGCTCGCTACTGAACTACAAAGCTCGCTTCAGAAAACGAAAATGCCCCTACAATCAATAGAAAGCAAGCTCGAGCAGTATAACTAAAGTATGTGTTTGTGTAGCAAAAGCATGACAGTTACCTTCATTGATGAAGGCAAAACCCCTATCGGGAGCAATTTCTGTAACGAGCACTGCAAAAGTTGTTTCGGAAGAGTGCTGTATGTTTTCTTTATGTACGTGAGACCATTTTGCCTAGGAACTCTAAAATCTTTACAAATACCTTATTCTTCCATTTTTTCAACGGCCTTCTCAACCACTGCAGATTTGGGACTCTGTCTACAAATTCTGCTTTCACTTTACTTGTAATGTTTTGAGCCTGTGAATAACAAACACAAACCAACCCAAGGCCTGTAGGACGGTATCGGAGGCTTCACCAAAATTTGGTGGTGGTTCGGAAAACTAAAGACACATTTACGTACTTAAAAGAATTGGGCGACAGTCCTACGGGCTTGTTTATTAACCGATGGTGTCGAAATTTGAGCAAACAGAAAGCGTTGAACATTTGCCATGTCGAGCGGTAAATCCTTCGAGGGTTTTAAACTTTTAGTTTTATCCTAATGGCACATGCCAATTGGCAACCTGCCAAAATTTCTGTTTCGAGGCCATTTCAGTATTGCCATACTGCCATTATTAGCAACCCACATATTGTTTTACTCTACAACATAGCTAGTGGCGTACGCCTGCCAAAATTGACTACGACAAAAAACCTTTATCTTTATCCTAATGGCACATGCCAATTGGCAACCTGTCAAAATTTCTGTTTCGGCGCACGTTCAAAAGTGATAGAAAGGGAACACGGCTCACATGAAATCCCACAAGATTGTATCTCGAAGGTACATTACTCCAAAGGTTCACTCCTCCAATTTTCACTACTTGGACAGTCACAACTACATATGTTTGTTCGTGAGGTGGATCTGTCATGCTATAACTACTGTATTCGTACACTGCTAGAGAAAACCGGCGAGGTTGGGCTAGCTTACTACGCGAACTTTCCGGCGATCCGGCCATTTGCGTGCCTGCGGTAGGGATGGTGAAATTGATACGATGCGCAGCAAATAGACTTTTCTGTCAGGCTGTAAAATGATGCAATCTGGGTCTTAGATTTGATGAGTGCATCTCGTGTTGTTGATTATTCATTAATGTCCCTTCTGTAAGTATGAAACCCAGACAATAACTCCAAAAAATCGTTTCAAAGTTTGAGTTGGCTTTCGAATTTTAAATTTCTAAGAGTTCTCCTAGATTTTTCAAATACGTTTGGTTCATAATTGATCCGTTTAATTCGTGAAATCAGTGCATTTGTCACCACACCAGTCAGCACTCATCAAACACACGTTTAAATAACAATAGGTAATAAACAGACAGAAGTCGAAATTGTTACGCAAAATTCGGGCAAGATCGGTGAAACGCGCCTGTAGTGTATGCGATCGTCTGCGTAACAGCATGTTTGTTGACAGGAAAAATAAAATGCTTTAACAACTGAATCTCACTTATCCTTTCATTAGCTACATTGAAGAGCTATACGCAAGTCTTCGAGAACGGACTGCGGTACCTGACGACCTCAGATTTCATTTGACGACCTGAGATTTTCAACGTAAAGTCGCCAAATGTGACTTGGCTCAAAGCTTCATGTAGGTGTCGAGGAGTGTATGTACACTATTGCGTCTTATGACAGAAATATCGTGTATAATAATTACACACTAGACCACAATTTTATGTATAATCCCAGTAGTGGATCTTGTGAGTGCTTAGCCTTTGGAATAGTGGGCTGTTCTCCACAAAAAGAATACTTGTTTAAGAGAAAAATGCTTGTGCAATAACACGAGACCAAATGGGCTTGGAGTACATAACCAAAACACGGTTCAAGGGACATTTCCGGCGAGAACATTTGATTTTATAGAAAGTGGTTGAATTGTCTGCCGCTAAGCCCAATCCCAAGTGTCATAGCGGAGTACTTTTAAGTATATGTCTGAATATAGCAAAGATACCTCCCTGGACTTTGTTTGATTACTTTGGTCAAAGATAAAATTATCCCGTCCAACGACAATCCCACAATGCCTTTTTCGGCCGTAAAACCGATGATGCCCTTTAAGTATTCTATAAGCACCTTTTGAAGCACGTCGTCTTTGAATGCCTCTCTGACATACATGGAACCAAGAGCAAACTTCATGGCATAAAACGTGAGTGAAACGCACTCGCTCCAGCGGGGTTTTTGACCTTTAATACCTACAACGAAATAAATCTGAAGTGATAAAAATATACCATCTTACAGCCATTTCAAACCTTGTTTTTTAATGTTTATTAAGAAATATTCAGTACAATAAATACATACTCAAAAAGCGCCAAAAGGCATTGTGTCTTGGTTAAATGCACTGAAACAAAAAAAATTTATGATCGACATATGTCCCGAATGATATATAATAAATAGTTCGTGCGTCGCAAGCTCGTTACGAGAGATGAAACTAAGACCGGGGTAAGCGATATAAGGTCATTTAATATTATTATACAATTACAAGTAAGGTCATTTATATGGATAATACAATTACAAGTAAGGTCAGTTATATGGATAATACAATTACAAGTAAGGTCAGTTATATGACTAATACAATTACAAATAATAGGTACTAGTGACTAAACATAAGTAAGGTAAAAAATACTAATCTCTGGTAAGATGGGCAAATGAAAAGCGCCACAAGAGATGTAGTAAGAAGTAATTTAAAATACTGTTGTTAAGATTACAATGATATACATGTATACTTACATAAACAAACCATTTTCATACACAATGTATACACATATGCATATTTCATTGAAGACAATACTTTGTTCTGTTTTTACCAGTTTAATTTCAGTTCTTTCAAGCTCTCTAATAGAGATCTTGTCTTTACATCACAACAGTGCAATAAATCCAATCGACATCAGTAGGTAACATACATGTAATTTACAAAGCGAGTGAAAGGCACATCAGAAATGACAAATGCAATATAACACGTGAAGTTGGCATGTAAACTACAAGCACACGCTCATATACACACGCTTTGCTGTGCATCATATTGCATAGATCGCCTAAATAATGATAGAGTCCTTCGAGTTCCAGTTAGCTGCTCATTCAAACTAGGTTTTTCAAACATTATTAGAAGTGACTTTAATGATAGTAACCTTTGTACATTGTTCTCGATGTGGCGAATGACTGTATTGTCAACAATCTTCTGACGAGTTCATTTGCGACCATGAACGTTATGAAAATGGTCTTTTATAGAGCCATTTTGCAAATGTATTGAAAGTTGTCACGACAAGGAGCAGACTGCGTACCCAGTGTTATTTTGTTTCTCATGAGGACGAAAACATTCGAACGCGGGGCAAGTAAATTCATAAACAACATTACAACTAGCAACAGTGCTGACCTTCTCACGACTAGTCCTAGTGTAGGTCCTAGTGTTCTTGAACTATGTTACGTCACACATTTTATTCCCCAATAGCCGATTTCATGAAAGTGACTTCAAATTAAACCTGGTGTAAATTGGATTAGACCATGTCAAGGTTAAAGATAATCTGCACTTCATGAGAGTGGTAAAAATTTTAGACCAGTGGTCTAACATAGTTTGTTTAAAACTAGCCTAAGCCCGTTTCAATTTCACCATTAAGGTTTTTTAATTCTTGGATTTGTTATGAAGATCTAGTTCAACCACGTTTAACTTTAGCCCTTGTCAGACCCACGTTTTAACATTGTTAAAAATTTCTGCGATATACGTGTGCTCAACCGTCCAGTTGAAAGACACCGTAGTTTGCATCACCGAAGCAACTTTGGTACAAGAATAGACCATTTTCAATTGAAAGTTGACAAGGACTTGAACGTGATCGGTATTTGTTGCAGAATGTCCTTCGGACTCCCCTGAACACAACTGATGGAGCAGGTCGTCTTCGTGGGCAAACGTTACAGACGTGACTTAACGCGGCATCCCGAGCAAGTCAATTACTGCTCGATTCTTCTGAAATCCACCAGCTTCTTTGTTCCCGGTGGCGGATTTAGTTGGGTTTGAGGGGTCCTGCAGCCACCAAGAGTGACCACTGACAATTATTAGTGAAAATGGAAAACAAGGGTAACACAGAAATATACTTTTATTACGTTGCGGCTAATTGTGCGCCTGCACATTTTCTTTGTGTGTTTGTGTTGGGCACATATATCACAAAATAAAAAATGTCAGTCCTCTCATGATATTCCAGATACGCCACTGCTCCCCCAACGTTTTTTTGCAACTTTGTTTAATGATAAAAAATCCTTTCTTGTCTTCACTTTTGAGCATTTCAATGACTTTTTAAGTCTTCTTCTTTCATTTTACCGATTGTGGGAAAGTGTATTCAGTCTTGACAATGTCAAGCTAAGTCTGCTTCTTACACTGACTGAGTTGGTGTCAGTTTTCTTTTTCTCTATAACGATGGCTTTTTTCTAACCAGCAAAAGGATGTGCTGATTGTATTACTGCCTGCTGTTTGTACCCACATAATCAAGCTTCCATTGAAGTATTTCGTAGTTTCTTTATTGAGTTAATCTTAATCGACACGCTAGGGTACATTAGATACTTTTAACATGGTTTAGATAAACCAGCTCCCCGGTTTAACAAAACCATTCTTTCAAGCTTTTTGGTGAAATGCAAATTACGTCAAAATTAGACGTTGTTTTAGACGGCCAGGCTTATGTCTTGAACCTGGTTCTATGAAACCACATTTATGAAACCAGCTGCAAGTGTTACCAATGCATAAAGGTACCATAATTTAACAGCTGAATAGACCGAAAGCAGGATCAGCATTGGGCAGTTTATGGAGAAACGATTCCACGTGACGACTTGAAAGCATGAGCTACTACCAGTGAGAACGTTGCCGCACTAACAGTATATAATAAATTTAGGGTCGCCTGTTGACGCATTGGTACCAGAGACATTGCACGAGTTGCGTCAGCTGAAGCACAAATGTCAGCCACATCCAAAGCCGAGGACTGAACATCGTCTCGATTTGCATTTACTGCCAGGAGACCCATAATCCACCACGAACACTACTATGATGTCAAAACTCCAGTCACCCATTGCCACTTTAAGCTGGGTAACATGAACACCTTACGAATGAAGGATATCGTGTGCTCCCCCGCTTGCGAAGAACGGCGATATCTTACGACAGCTTATGCGATGTTACCACACTCAAACGAAACGCGTCTTGCTGAACGCAGCCATGCTTACCTAATTGAGCATTTTGAAACAGTCTCAGTGCCTCTCGGAACTGTGAGGACAAATAAGGGACGAAATTGTGAACGACCGTCCACATCATGTAGTTACGAAGAGTGCTGAAATGGCATGAAGCATTCGTTGAGAATATAATAGACTTTAATACGGAACTAACTGAAGTTCTGATGCAACAAATTGAGGTCAAATAATTGTAAGGTAAATTTGTAGCAAAACATATCTTGGGACAAGAAAATGCATCAGCAGAAGACTCAATGACATATAAATGCGTATGTACTAGTGGGAAATTCTCATCCCCAACATGTTTGATGAGTATTGCTACAGATAAAAGGGTTTCATTACTGATTAGAACAGAAAAAAAATATTTTTGATTTTATCTAAAATTTAGAAAAGCGACATTTTGCGGTTATAGATAACAATAAAGAGAAGACCATTTTCTTAGATTTCCTGTAAATTGAAACCATGTATTACAATTTTCCAAATTACAACCGCGCCTTCTCTGTGGCATCTATCCACAATTTGGTGAATCAATAGACCATTTGCCCTACTGCATGCTGCCGTTATAATTGGTGTATTGCATAAATACTGGTTGTCAGCCACTTGATGTTGCATAGTGTAGTAAATGGGAGACTTTCAAGCAGCAACCTGGAGATTTATCACGTGTTACTGGGTTGTTCTAAAACTCCTCAACACCCGTATACACGACCACTGGACCCACGACCCACGAAGAGAGTCAATTTGGCATATCTGAAAGCAAAATAGAGAAAGAAAAACACGACCAAATCAAATCAAAGACCTACCAACGTTACAAATCGTCTCGTTCCCGGCAGAGTTTAATCGCTTCGTCAGCTCTTCAGTAAATGGCAGGTTCACGCTTTATGGGAGAGTGCGAGAAGGCAACGCACATGTATTTTTTTCAGTAAATACAGTTTGAAAACAAACTGTTAACTAAAAGAGGCATCTCAAAGTTACATGTAGTATAATGTTAACGAGTGTATACGCCAGAAAGCAAATAATAAACATGTGCGCTCTCAGCCTTTTATATGGGGAGGCTCGAATTTCTGACGATGATTGTGGACTTTTGTGACAAAAAAGCGAAAAGCGGCAAGACTAAAAAAGGGAACCACCTTCAGAACTGTGACTTACGCGTCTGCGCCTTCTTAGTGGACTTTTGTCTCGTTTTCTCAGACTTTTTATTTCTCTGAGACGGACCTTTTTGCNCCCCCCCCCCCTGGGTGCGCGCATGATAAAAGTGTGAATTTGCATGTATACACGTTAACGTACTCTTCCTAGAACAGGGTCATGGAACTATTTCCGTGACAACGACAGCACACACAATCCGCCATTTCAGATCATGTTCTTACGCCACTTTTAATCACCATTCGTGTAGGTAAGCCTTATGGCAAAGCCGCTCAGCGACATGATAAGACTATCGAATTTGTAAAAAGCCTAAAAGATACCCGTATCGCCACAGGTCAAGGGTCGAGAAGGTTGGGGGTCGTGCGGGTCGCGCGGGGTGTCGTGGGGTGTTGGGTCGAGGGGGTTTTAGAACAACTCCGTGGAATCGGATATCTGAGACCTCCAGAGGACAAGGACGTAATTTCTTTGTTGTTTAAAATGTATCACCCAGTAAAAACTTCTCCCTTATGCCGCCGGCTGCGATGACGGACTTCTAGTCGCTCTTGTCGCCAGGTGGCGATAAGAGAAAACTGAAAAACCATTTTTCTGGGCACTGGAATGTCAATGGAATTGACTACCGACACAAAAATTTAAAGACCTACAAATAAAATACTTTTTTAATATTAAATGTCGTGCTACTACTTTTTATTATCCAACCCAAAGTGTAGCATTTCAAAAGTGATGAAGTACTTGATGAAGCGCCAAAGGGTTCTTAAACGAGTACCTTTCTCCGCATAGAAATGTTTTTAATCTACGGGTACTTTTGCTCAATCTTACACGTACTTTTATTTCTTAAACGATCATCGTTTGCTCTTATTCAAAGCGAAATTTTGCTTATCTATGCGTAGTTTTACTTAATCAATGCGTGCTTTTAATCAGTTCATATAGTCTAATCTCGACCTATTTTTACCATGCACGCCAGGAGTGTTCACATTGTTACAAATGGTTATTTGGGCAACTGAACAAAGGACTCCCAGATAAAAGGTTCGCGACTTTGTTCAAGTTGGGAGGATTTAGACATCGACATCCTCCCAAAGTGTCTCTCTATGCGCAAAAGGTGCTTGTAGTAAGATGACTAAGGTATAGGAGCGTCACCGCCTCTACTGGGGCCAGTTGAGAAGGTGGCACTGTCTAAAGTACTTGTAAAAATATTAAGATCAGAACGATGATCCTTTAAGAACTAAAAGTTCCCGTATATTAAGTACATTTATAAGCAAAGAAAGGTACTCGTTTAGGAATCCTTTGGCCGTTCGTAGCTGCGTGACCTACACATTTCACTTTCATTGTCTTTGAGATTGGATTCTTTGCAGACTCACTTGTTTCCGCCTTCTGTTTGCAGCATGTGCCGCAGTAAGTCGTTTAGTGCAGGATAGTATATAGGTGACACCACTATATCGTAATCACTCACAGACATTGATGAGGCATTGAAGAACTGTAACCAGTCGATCTGAAAATTGCTAAGACATATTTTGGCACCTTAATTAGTTGGGCGTTAAAACATGGAGAGAGTGATTGAGTACCAAAAATACTCCATTTCAGCTCGTCTAAGCTTGGTAATAGAGAATCCATGTAACATGCTATGAAGATAGCGCATAAATTGACTCAATCGAGTACAGTGTCCCAGCTAGAACTAATGAGTCTATTGATCACGTAGAATTTCATTGAAAGTAAGAACATCCATTCTTATTGGAACATTGCTCAAATAGTTACCGCTCCTGGGGAAACCACAGAAGTACTAACTACATACAAAATTACAACAGCACTCAAATGGCAAGGTACTTACCACAGGTGAAGTAACATTTTGAAATGACACTCGCCTCAGAGTGGACCTCAAGTGGATTCCGAAGGCTATCTACAGAATAACGTATAATACCTTGATATTTTACAGGATATGAGGGAAGAAAAGAATGAAATAGATAACGTAACATGAACGCAGAATGACTACAAGGGGTTGATAGGCTTACATTTGATTAAGTAATGTGTCCGAATTTTCCGTGGTGACATCGATTAAATTACCTGTCGTTAATTTTAGAAAGCGCATACAGACACGACACATGTCAAAAATTAATTTAATGACATAAAATTTGAGCATTTCATTGGCCACACTCCGGCACAGCACCTGTCGTGATGACACTTAAAAATTGACAAGGTAAATATTCACTAAATCTGCTTAAAATCTTTTGTCACGCATAAAGGAGAGGTGGAAGAGCTTCGGTAGGGTGACACCGGTACGTGTCTACTACAAAAACATGTAGTGCATGGCAAAAAATGGAAAAGGCTGTCCTTTTAATTAAAAGATACATGCAGTTTTGAAAACTTCCTTCACGAAAAACCTGTTGATCCACAACAGGGCTCACGTGAGTTTAAGGTCAAGAGTTTTGTGCAATGGCCCTAACCATTAGGCCTGCGCACGTCTGGTGCACTGCAGTAGACATCAGACCACCCGAGCTCTTTTTTTATAATTTTCATAGTCCGTCATGCAAAAGTAGATTACAAAAATACTTCCTAACAGCGTTTTGGAGACAAGAATACGCTCAGCCACTTTTGAGATAAGATCTGGCCAAGTTGGACGAACTGAATAATTTTCCAGGATCCTACAGGAAAAGGCAGGGTGGCCTAGTGGGAAAAGAGTCCGCTTACTTCACAAGGTCGTGGGCTCAAACCACACTGGGCACATTGTTTGACTTCTCTGGTCTCTAAATCCTCAGGTCCGTTTTAACTACATGTACTTATTAATAACCCAGGTGATCAGCGTAATGGACCCACATAAGCGGCCTGCGAACGTCTGGTACAACGTGTACCAGGCCGCCTCCAATTATTTCCATTTTTTAATGTCCAATTATGGCATAAATTTACCCGCATAGAAGCCAAATAATGCATTTTTGAAAACACTGAAAAAGCAACGATCCGGAATATAAGACTATAAGCTTTTATCTGATTTTAAGGCCATGGTATTTCTTCAGATATAAAACCAGAAGATAGTTTTCTTGTTTTCTGCCAAGATCTGTATTGTGACATTTAATAGATTTGTAAGTGACTAAATCATTCCACGAAAGTATTGAATTAAATAACAAAACAAAACTTACAGCACGTGTTGCAAATGCTGCATCAGCCTGCACAGTTCGAAGTAATTTATATTAAGGAAATCCCAATTGTCTGTAGTCCTTATCAGCCCGTACCTTATACGATCTTATCCCAACTGCTTAGTTCACCCTGTTTCAAAAATCCGTAAGGTTTCGCTATATGCTTGTAAATAGTTACACTGCATTACTTGAACACAAAAAACTCATTCTATTGGCAGAAAATATACATATTGAAACCATTGCACAGTTTCAATGTCATTCCTGCTAATGAATTGAAAAGATTCAATCAAGTTACATTAATTCAATATTTCGACACTTCTGAACTCCGAGAACATTCAGTGCAAATGGGGAACCTTGAAAAGTAATAAATTACATGAAAAAGAGCCCAATGTAGGTTTTCGGTTATATCCATATTGCAAATACCTTAAACAGTGTCAACTTACTTTGGCCAGTTGTATTTCAAACTGTATTAGTTTCACAAACTGGGTATGTGTAGCGCCGTCTGTGGGAGCACCAAGAAGTTCTCCGATTCTGATCATGTACTTCAACAGAGAGCCCAGGTGCTGAAAGTTAACAAGCAGACAGTAAGATAAGTAAAGCAAGGACGAATTTATAAATACCATGGAATAAATTTGACGAAAATGTTTTTGGTGAGCTAGCCCTACCTTGTCTTCCTCAATAGTTGTGTTACTGAAATACCAGCTTGGAGCATCCAACGTCAAACCCCACGGTATAAGCTGCAAATAAGTGCAAACATATTCTCGCCAAGGTTATTCAGGTCTCATTTCTTTCTTTCAATTCATTCATTTGACGACAGTTAAGCAAGTACAACGGCAAAAGGGTAACAGAGTGCAAGAATAAGTTACGAAGTAATACACGAAATTGATGAGTGCTGCTAAACACTGCGCTGGCCTCTGCCAATTCTAGTTACATTGTGCCTTAGTCATGTGATAAGCTTGGAACACAACCTAACAGCTACTCAATATTCATTGCAAAATCGAAGGAAATATAAACATGTTTTTGCACGGAGCATGGGACATGTTTGCATTGTGTGCCTCAACAAGAGGGTGTGTCATTCCGACATTGCATTAAAGAGAAGTGTCACCCGACGTGCAAAAATACAATTATCTTAATTTTAACATTAACATACGCTAAAAGGATAGCAGTTGTTTTCAAGGTGGGTACAAATATAAAGAATAACAAACAAGATGGTGGAGCAACAGGTGAAATCTTAGCGTTGTGCCCCTGGGGATCGCGTGTCCTTACCTTTCAGTCATGGAATTTTTCTCCTCCATAGCCCTACTATTTATTTTGTGCAGCAATATACCTTCTTTTTCGAAATAGAAGGCTATGTAGTTACTCTCTAAAAAGTCTCCATTCGTTGTATTCACGCGTCTCCCGTCATTGTGTGGAAGGTGATAAGTACACATACTTGGAGTGAACATGTGTTGATGGTCAAGAACATTATATGAGGTGACCGAATGTGATTACTAGTAAAAGAATCCTTAAATACAATACGACGGTTTCAATAACGATGAAATGTCGCTAAATATGTTCAAATCTTTTTTCTGAAGTGACCAGGAAATTCTGGATCCAACTGTATGGACTCGTGGTTGTAAGTAACCATTGTTGCTTTTTGGAGTGCTATATCTGGAATGTAAAAGTTTGAGAGCAGAGAAGTGACCAACAATAATTGTAAAATTCGGGTTATTGTACCAGCAGGCTCATTTTATTGTCCAAGCAAACCACGAGACCAAAAATGACTTGTGTGACCTTTACATCTGATGGTGTGGTTTGGTACTGAAAGACTGATCCAAAACTTTAGTCGGAAAACCAATTTGTGTCTCGATATTGAACAGTGCTATTATTTAGGCCTTTCTAGGTCCTTTCTAGCAGTGAACACGGAGAAACCATTCAACCGTAACCATGGTGTAACATTGACAGAGCAACTATTCACTCACCCTTATTATATGTAATCCACTGAATGTTTCCCATTTGAAGAAAGGAAAGACCATGAACGGTCCAAGCTGTTGTAGAAACGCGTTGAGGTCAAAGGTTGATGCATCCCACCTACCAGTGAGTGAACTTATGTTGCATCCACCCAAAGACCTAAACCGGGAGACAGTGGATGATACAACTAAGGGGATCATGGAGATAGGAAGCCTTTCCACTGTGTATCATGAACTACACACTGAAGTGTATTCGAGTTAAACTGGCCAGAACATGTAGAGGGTAGATAAAAAAAACTCTCGTAACATCCATATTAAGACATGGACATCTGTAATTTTGGTGCCTGTGTGTAATTTCCAGTTTCACATAACGTCACGATTAAACATAATGGTGAACGCAACATCCAACTAAACTTCGATGAGGCCAACGTAACCTAACTATATAAAAATAGAATAAGTTTGGAAGAGTGCGAGAGATGCCATTCTTCATAAAACTTGTTAACATCCTTTACTATGCTCCTTGCAAGCTCAAAATATAGTGTGATGAGCACGAGCAAAAATCTCAATCTTGATTACCTAGGGCACAGTAGCTAAATTTAACTTGTCTCTGATTGGATACTTGAACTTTTGAGAAGTAAAACGCGTGACTAGAGTAACATGTAACTGCCGATGAGCAAAGCTGGCAATATCAATGCCATTGTATCTTTCATCAAACTGTCACAAAACATAAAACAAAAAATCAATGCTTCATTTTGCAAAAAAGGGAATGTATCACACATACAACAATTTCAAAGCAGTACCTGTTCTGTGTAGTTTCTGTTTGCCAAAAATATTACTAATATTGAAAACGAAAAGACGTAAAATGTATTCCATCCAGTTACCTTATACGGTTACCCACCGGATTAAATCTAACAACGGTTGAGCACCCAGTTCTTCTAATATCTCGGTTTCATCCATGCAAGACATGTAGTATCGTTTAGCTTTCTTGTCCGCCTCACCGTTTAGCTTGGCCAAAGGCTTTTCTGAGAACACGGATAACTCTGTTAAAGTAGTCCCGGGAGTGCAATACAGAAAACAAATCACTTGGCCGTATTGCACTCGACTTATTCAATGCTGTGGGATAAAAGTCACCATATGAAGTAATGCACATGATAACTTCGCCCGGAAACGGACGAAATACGTATCCAATGAGCACGATTATCAGGATCGCTTGAAGTGGGTTATAAACATGTAGGCTACGTTGAAATAAAGTACCGGCGCAATGAAATACTTGCCTAAAACTCCCTTGATGGCTTGTTCATTTTTCAACTTCAAGTCTGTCATCCTGTTTAAGCTTGAATGTCCTTCTGGTATGGGATGTGTTTTGATCCACCCACCACATGCGTATTGTACAAAATCCTCGCAAGGGTCTGCCATAGGGTCCATATCCGTTAGTAAAGAGCCGGCCACCATGGTACAGGCAGACGTGTAACAAACGTTATCTAGTGCTTGGCTTTTCGCTGCATAGGAAAGAAAACGAGAGCTGTAAGCAACTCAATTATTTTAAAACAAAATTGAAAAATGTTGTACGTGGTTCATACAGATTAATCTTTTTTCACAGAGACACATTTCAACCTAATTGCCCAGCTGAGAAAAGAATTAAAATATTCATACGAATCCCAACTAGGATTCCACTACTTCCGAGACATTTCAACCCAATTTATTGGACCAGAAAGGAAAGGCGCTTTAAATGTTGTGCAGGTTTCATAGGGACTTCAAATCCGTTTCTGAACTGGCCAGAAAAATAAATGACAATAAGGAAATTGACGCCTCAAGACAAATAGAAGTTAAAAATGAAAATCACAAAATGCATGGTTCACGAATGCTTAATTGCAGTGGAAGATGGCTTTAATTTTTAAATATAGACGTTCTTCAATCGTAGCTACGACATAAACATGTTCGTCTGGATTCTAACTCCCACAAAGTTCTCGCAGTTTCCCTTTCTGTGATACCAAATCATTTCTACCATTAGCATGAGAAGTGTGTCTTAGTATTGCAAAGCAAGGTTTTGTCCTGAGGCCAAAAGAGCTGCTTTGAGTTAGGTAATTTCTATCTGGATCATGGTACCGTGCCTAATTCAATTGCACAAAATAAATAGCTGGAATGTCAAGTTTCTCCACAACGCACTTTACAAGCCGATCGCATTGTGTTAATTCCGTGACTTTCACTATTCAAACAAATTCATCTCCTCTGATAGGAGGACAACCTTTTTTCACTCGAAGTGTCTGAAACGCATTTCCTTTAGACGAATGCAATAAGAACTTTGTCTTGTCTGTGAAAGTGCGAATTTAAAATTAGACTGGATAGCCAGAACCAGATTGGACATTTGACACGTATATTAACTGTCTCCTTTTTAGGAATCGGGGTCAAAATCTGAATTGCTGACGCCAGCCAAGGCTCATCGTTCCAGACCGTAGTGAGCAAACTCGAGTCACCCGCATCAGGAGAAAATCTGACACTGACTTGTAGAAGCCCAGTTGATCAACCTCCCTGTTTGACGCTCGTTTAAGGCCCTGGCGTCCTGGATGATATGTTCGGGAATCGAAAAACATATTTATATAAACTTTTTATTTACATCAATTTTTATCAACTGAACACAACACCAGCAGCCGTAACGGCTTGTACAGTAGTCACGGTGGGAATAGCATCAGTGAGATTCGTTGCCGCCGTGTGCAAAGAGGCTTAAAATAGCTTTTATTCCGCCGTATCGTTAATTGCAACTACGCAGCAGTTTTTGGTACCTTAAACATCTCCACATGCTGAGTCAATAGCTCTCCACCCGATATTTGCTACGTCATGAGTAATTGGATGTCCAATGACCCGCCTACTTTCAACACGTGAAAATGTTAACATTTTCCCATGTTTACAGCCGAATGGAAAATAAAACATCAAGGCTCGTTTTAAAGTGTATACAACATGACTCTATTACCTCAAAATAAATTTTATTGTTAAATCTTACTTGATTTCAGTGCCTTTAGTGCACAGCTCATAAAGAAAGACGCAAAAATTGAAAAAATGATAATTATGTACAACGTCATGGGTTGAACCCAAGTCGTTCGCCATACTGTTCGGATCAGAGACAAAGTGTATAGAGTGAAGTGAAAGCAAAGTACATTTAGCGTCGAGAAGGTTCGTAGAGGGATCAAAAGATGTGTTGCCAGAGGCTGCAGCAACAGCAGCCAGGCGGAGAACGTCTCGGTGTTCCGAAGGACACCAAAGTTGCGCAGAAGTGGCATAGCTTCGTGCGCCGAACAAGAGTATGGGAGCTCATCATGGACCAAGCGATTCGGTCCGGGGCCACTCTGTGTTTTGCCGAATTTGAGGACTCGTGTTTCGACTCCAGTCACAGGAGATGTTACGGTGAAGGCCCGGTTCAATAAAGGACAATATTTATCATTCAGAAACATCGGCTCTTAATTCAGGATCGTCTGTTGGATGATGGGTTGACTCACCGAGCCCGAGGCCGCTTCTCTCGCGGGAGGATCCAGTTCGTAAGGCTCAAAGTATAAAAGTACGCAGCCGGAAGCACATCAAACTTGTTCTCGCTTTCGTGCAATCCCATTTCCTCATCCTGGCTACCATTCCCGTACGTTTCTTCATAGTATTCATTCAATTCTTGCTCATAATCGTCGTCGCTTTCAAAGTCACTGCTCTCCGCCATTGTTCAATGCTAGTCACTGATCTCTTGTGCTCAACCCATGACGTCACATGGCGGGATTTGTGAAAATCGGCAAAATTGAAAGAAAAATCAAAATTTCGAGCTAATTGTACAAAATAAACATGGGTTTAGCTAAATTTTACGTCATACATTTAGTGTGTGGCCACCGGTAATTCAAAATGTGCAAAAATCCATGGTGTGTACTGTTTAAGTTCCTGTACATGTATTTGTAGAAAAGTTGTCAGAGGGCCAATCAAATTAAAACCAAACCCAAAGCATTTCGGCTTTGCACAACCAGGAAAAACAGGGAGAGAAGCAGCAGGAGGTGGAGAAGGAAGATTTAGCGTTGGAAATTGATGACATTCCAGAAGACACTCCCTGTGCTGACAAGCGTCTAACTACCAGTTCAGTAAAGACTCAACTTTCTGCATATTAAATCGAGACCACCTTTATGAAGACTGTCTACTTCAAAAACTGTTGAATCAATAGCAGTTTTAAGGGACACCTGACCATATTTACTAAGTATGCTTACAGCAATTTAAACACCGCCTTGAACAACGTCTTATATTACAGGTAATATGACTGGTTCTCAGCATATTTCTTGATATTTTACAGTAGTTCAAAATATTTAAATGGGTCCTGCAATAAAAACGTGATAACCACACCAATAAGATACTAAAAATCAGCTTTTTGCCTGCAGTGACAATACTGGGCCAGAGGCAGTTTTTCATCATGAAATCCGATTACAACCAAATTTATTGTGTTCAAAAAGTAATATTTTGGTAAAATGATGTGTCTGCTCAGCTTAGGTAAAAATGTACACCTTTCAATTAAGTGACGAAACATCAAACATAAGTGACTCAACATCAAAAAATGTACTGTTGAGATCGAAATTAGAGCTACGAGCAAAGAAAAGACGAATACCTGTCTTCAATTTAAAATTAAATCAGTTCGTGAAATAGGTGAATACACAAAATACCCTTTCGCCACTGGTTGCGAATTTACAAAACTAAAAGAGGTGGTGTTTGAAATACGATTTCAAGAATAACCTTGGTCTTGAAACTTGAAGATATATTTACAATATTCTGGATACAATTGAGGTCTAGTTTACTTGACAAGACACTGGTACTACTAGAAAATATCATTTCACAAGTACAGGTAAGTTGTACTGCCCTGTCACTGAGGTGCCGGTTCTGGAATAGAAAACAGACAATTTTCAATGCAATAGGTTGTAAAAACTTTCTCAATAGTTTACAATAATGATACATGTAGTCGTAAGTTTTAGTCATTTAGACCAAAAAAACATTCTTTAGCCCACTTTGTAGAAGGCCAAATTTCTGTCTTAACTTCAACCGATTTTGACCTTACTTTAATTTTCATGAAAAGGGGCTAAGACGCGTTGGTTAGCTCGATTTCTGGTTAGGTTAAGATAGAAAATGTTTCATGAAACGGGATGCAGAAGTATCGACCCGTTGACAAGGACCTGATATATTTCATCAGTCATTTTTACGAAGACCACACGAAACACGTCATCGTTGGTGATGGTCTGTAACCGAACTCACTGTCAGACCAACGCTCTAATGTATGTTTGTGTATAATAATGTTATAAAGATTTCTTTGAATTTACTTAACCCAGATAACACCTCTTGGCGCTTTATGAGCAATGCATATTCATTGTATTGAAGATTTCGTAATAAATATTATAAAAAGTATCTGTACCCGACCTCGTCGTCAGAGCTACGCTCACTAACTACAAAGATAACACTAAAAAGTCCACCTGAATAACTTTCAGTCAAGGTCTCGTGTTCTTTTAGAAAAGCTGCAAAAAAGCAACGGTCCGTGCATGTAAGCAAGGATAACAAAGTCCCAAATGCCATAACTTGCCAAGGGTTCACTAAAAACACACACAAATGCTCCACCATTTTGCTCGTCTCGGGTGGATTTTCTTGTTTGTAAAAGCGAGCAACTAAGAAACCGCAGGAGACACGATTTTCCAAAAATAGACCAGTATCAAGTATGTTTTTTTGGTGAAAAATGTAGTTTGGAAATTCATGTACACCTCTCGAACTAAGTATCATAGTAAATAGCACATCAGAGATGCATGGTTGCATCGTATTTATTAATACTTCTAATATTTACAAGCTCAAAAAGAAGTACATGTACATCCGATGCTGGGTATATTTCAATAACGTAAGGGCCTCGCTAGAATAGAAATAATGCTGCTGGACTAGTGCATCACTTCAGAATGCTGAGGTTCCCCTGCTCAAATTCCTGTCAGAAAGGGATTTCTCTTGACTTATGACACAAGATGTGATCCTATGATTCTGATGGGACATCTATAGCGTACTTGACGCACACCACCTAAAAACACTGTTGACAAACTGCAACCCATCACACCTGGCTCAATTAAATGTCAATGCTAAAACAAAGTTTTACAGCAACCTCTCCGTAAGGTAGTAGCAGGAAGTCTAGTCTTCGTGTTTTCTGAAAACAACAGTGACTAACACAACAGATACATGTACTTCTGGAGCCAGGACGTGTGGCTTGTTCAATGGTCAGATCGAGTGTGGACTGGGTCGAGGGGGTTGTGGGCCGTGAGTCGAGGGGGTCGTGAGTCGAGGGGGTCGTGGGGTGTGGGGGTCGAGGGGGTTTTAGAACAATCTTGAATTTTGTGGAAACCGTGCGTTAGGACCTGTGTCACATTACTCCAAGTCCTCGGGTGGACAAGTTGTGACGGCTAGGGTCAGGGTGAATCTTCTAGTTTCTGTGGGCCAAATTTTGAGAACCAGTCAACACTGATTTCTAACGGTTGGTTATTTAATGGATGGAACTGGTTGTCTAATTCAAGAGCTACTATATTCGACCACTGATTCAGGGTCCCTGGTAAGCATTGACTACACATCAATCGGATACTAGCCTATTTACCTGATTCTTCATCGCAGTTCATCAAACGCGTAATCTTCTTTAAAAAGCAAATCAGATCCTTCGCATATTGCAATTCGATGAGTTTCCAGCAGTAGCAAAAGAGAAAACCCACAAGAACAATGCTCATCGTCCAGCATTCATGAAACTCCATTTCTTGGTTAGCGTCGGCACAGTCTCGCGGAATGTTACGTCATGCATAGCGTGTGATACACTTCAAAATTGTGGTGGTAATTGCCGCGCGCAATGAAATGCTGCGGAAACAAACTCCAACATTTAACAGAAAACCTAAGTAATTGAACAGTAACTGAGTACAACAATAAACCTAACAGCAACAGCAACTGTGGTAATGAAGGGATGGAGTACAGTAAAATGTATAAACTGTGAAGATTTCAGTTTATCTCAAGTCACCTGACAGACTTGTGAAGAACACAATCAGCCCGATGACCACAACAAGCAGCACGAGGACTGTCGCCAGCAGTACTTTTTCCAGAACAGTGCACCTGATGGAAATCCTCCACTTTGATCGACGGGTGGCAGGTAGTGACATTACCTTCTCGTCTTCATAGTCATTTCTGTTGTTAACGCAAGCCAAATTTTGGTGTTCAACTTGCACGTCTACTCGGGCAGACATCTGAAAAAAGAGTTTATTCAACCAGGTGATGCATTCCAATGTTCATGTATGCAACAAAACATTTCCTTTGCAAACCATAACAAGCGTATTATCTTGCTTACTCTTACCCTACGTTAGTCATGGCCAAAGGATTAGTTATGGCTAATACGTGACTAAATAATTAGTCATGACTAGAATGTGACAAGAGCATCTTGAAATATTTGATGGTGTGACTAAATGTGACGAAAAAGTCTTCGTATATGTCTGGATAAATATTGATTAGCAAGTAATTGGTAGCGGTAGTTCCATTAAGTTGTCCAAAATTTGGACATATGTACTTTTAAAAGCATGGGGTCAAACTCGTTTACATGTATTTTTGAAGTCAACATCTATTTTTAGATGATGTTATTCACTTTTTTCTGGGGTCAAAGAACCCGAAAGATTCTAGAAATTTCTGAAGTCAGATCGTAACAGCCAATGATATGATTAGATGAGATCATGTGTTTTTATAAGCCAATCGTTTAGGGAGTAAATTATTATGATTTGGGCAGAAGTCTAAAAATACTCGGACGAGATTTAGTAGTTGAAGCTATAGCATTTCATACAAGGTACTGAGGAAATAGTACAACAGAGCCATCTCGTGAAAACTTCTAAAGATGCTATTGGCAAGGGCACGGGTTGACAAACAGGATGTTAACTAAGAGCTGGTCGCTTGCATCGCGAGTAGTAAGATAATGCCTACAAGCGTTGCGTCACGAGAGACTGTGTCAGGAAGAGGAATCGTGGGTAGAAGATATTGCCTGCGAGTGTTGCGCCACGAGGAACTGTGACCAGCAAGAGGAATCGTGGATCGAAGCCAACACTGCGTGTATTATCTTACTCAAATGGAATATATTAGCCTGCGCGAAAGTAATTCACTTTTGTCATTTTGCTCGGTAGACGGCGCTTTTGTAAACATGGTGGCTCGCGATTTCTAATTTAGGCAGTAAGCCTATCGCGTTTCTAAATCAATGTAAGTGTTACCGAACAACTGCTTTAAGTGCCCACTCAGATCAATCCCCGAACCGGGAATCTAACCTGGACCAGCCATGTACTGTTGTACTTGTATAAAAAGTGTGTTAAAAAGCGTCTGAAGGTAAATTGGTGATTTTGACAGGCTGTGGCCGCTTGAACTTCGACTTCAGTCTTTTCATACCCAACTGATTTGGAAACAAGTCGAATATAATGGTTCCTGGTTTTGAGGATGAGGCTATCAATATGTTGTAATAATTTCAATGCAGGTTCCACCTCACGAACTGGAGTCAGATTGTTAGTGTTAGCCAGATGGAACACACCACTGTCTAGATTTGACCAGGCGAATACACGTGTTGTTGGTCACTTTATACTAGGGAAAAATGGGAAACCAACAACTGGACAAGGACTTGGTGGAATAAAATTGATGAATGTAACAACTGAATACAATGCCTGTTATTCAGTGGATTAGACAATGACCATCGTCTGTGCTAGCTGCGCCAGCTCATAGATATCGGAATTTCATACGCCAGCAGGTTTTTGGCGAGTTATGTCTCGCACTGACTAAAACATCAAATTCAGGGCCCTCTTCACTGAAGAGGCCACCCTGAATTTAAATATCACAATAAATAAATAAATTCACGTTGTTATAAATTCCATTTGCGCATAGAGGGACACCTTAGGAGGTCGTCGAACAGTCCCTCGTTCAGTTACCCAAATTGTTAACTCGCCATTTTCACACTGCGCACTCTAGGGCATATGTACGCCATGTCATCTGCCGGGAGAAGTGTTAAAAATGGCGAGTTACAGATTTTGGGAACTGAACGAGGGACTTCTCAAAAAAATAGTTTGATAACGGGAGTATTTGTTCGAGTTGGAAGGAATTAAACACATCGATGACCTCCTAAGGTGTTCATCTATGTGCAAAAGGTATTTATAACAACATGACGTTGATGCTTTAGTCAGTGTGAGGCATAATTCGCCGAAAAGCTTCTGCGCCAGCACAGGCGATGGTCGTTGTCTAGCCAAAGTAGAGACAGTGGAGCTCCTGTAGGAGTTACATACATTGAAAGATTTTCGGTGAATTGTGCCTCACACTGACTAAAACATCAAAGTCATGTTGTTATAAGTACTTTTTGCGCATAGAGGGATACCTTAGGTGCCCATTGGTGTCTTTAATTCTTCCAAACTCGAACTAATACTCCCGTAATCAAACTTTTTCTTCTTTAAGTTACCCAAATCGTCAACTGGCCATTTTTACACCGAGCGCCCTCCTATTTTCACCACGTCCGCCAGCGTGAGACATAATTCGCCTTAAATGTTCCGGCGTATGAAGCTCTTATACGAGTGTTTATCTGCAGCTCGTGCATTTCGTTTTGTTCAAAACTGACGCAGGCAGAACTCAGCAAGAATGGAGGTCAGCAATCTCAATGCTCAGTCTGAAGATCGACAGAAACTTGTACTAATTGATTCGTCATCTGTTTCTAAGAAGAAGCCAACAGGAGCAAAGAGATTGTTAAAGTTTGAGTCCGAGTTAGTTGATTGTGGGTATTCAGTATCTGAGGATTATCAACAATCCAACCCTTTCCTCTCAAACAGGACTAAAGCTTCAACTGAGCAAATTAATAAAGTCAGTACATCTTTGGATGAACTTTGCAAGACTTCAGACAAAAGTGTGCTAAGACTTCCCATGAGGGACCAGAATGACAAGCTGCTAGTTTTCTTTGAAAAATTGTGAAACAAGAGGAAAATCTTCGAAATGGGCTATCACTTCTGTTGCTGTGCGTCATTCACTACATATTGGTATGACTAAGAACGACTTCACTGTAGCCATAATGTATGGGATAGCTATGTTTGCCAGAAACCCTAAACTCTGTGCTGTACAGAGGCTATTGACTGCTTTGTGCATTCGCCATTATGCTGGAAATGGTGCAACTTTGAACATTTTTCATTGCAACAGATGAATCGCATTTATAGCTTATAATTGTTTTCAAGATATAACTTTAAGCAAAGGTGACAAAGTTGATCCTAACTACTACATCGGTGATATAATACATTAAAAATTCTCCAGATTGAAACAACCTCCTAAATTCAGAACACAGAAACCATTGCTGAAATTTATTTTTTTTCATCCTGAAATTTGAGGCATGAGGGATTTTTATATTTTCGTACTTTTCAAATTCCGAATGGAGTGTTTTAGCGTAACAGGTTGCAAGAATACACTTGTAAGCTCATAAAAAGTGACTCTCATGTCAAATATTTTAAACACTGTTACCAGTCCCCTTGAATTTCTGACAGACAAGTGTGTGAATTTCTAAAAATTGGGACAAGCTCCGATTATAATCAAAATAATTATTCACTGTCCCAAGCTGGAGAATTTTTGCGTAATTAATTTTTGAAATTCAGTGTTTAGTTATCTGTGAAACTGATGGATAACTGTTCTTGTTTATAAGAGGATCTGGTTTAAGAAAAGAGATTGCAAAAGTGATGACAATTTAGTGTTTAGTTTTTGATCTTAAGTGATGGTGTGGTAGTTTACACCAGCTTTATTTTATATCGATAAAAATGTATAAGTGACAATAGATATCAATATTCCATTTCAGTTAATGACTACGAAGCAGATGATAATGATGGCAGTACCCATGTGGTTAAAGAGTCATGACATAATGCTTTTGATTTAAAAATCTTGAGGGACTACCTGATATGTATGCTACGAGTGTTTTTCTCAGCAGAAATGATGTGTATGTGTTGTCAAAATCAGTTGCATACTGAGTTAGCCACTGAATGAGTAACAACTGCGAGCCTGAAATTTGGTGAACACTGTTGAATCGTACAAAATAGTAAGTAAAGATATGTCAAACTAAATTTCACCGTAATTTGTTGGCGAAAACAATTTACACAAAGTTTTAAACTCGTAACTTATCCCGCTGTCCTCCAATATGGCCGACGCGATCCAAACAAAGTGACCCAAATTTCGCCACAAAAATTGCAATATCTTGCACTGCTTGCCCCGATTTTGATACTTTTTCGATTTTTTCTGAGTAGAATGCACTAACTTTCCAATGATAGCAAAGTACTTTTTCAAAACGAGAAAAAAATCAAAACGAAAAAAATTGGTTCGACCCATATTGGTTCCTAGGTTCGACCGGCCTACGTAAGGAACTAAACACCAATGCTATTTTACCATAATAAGTACGCGTAACATTCCAAAAAATTCAACGACCACTAACTACAAACTATAAATACACTACTTATGCAAACTAATCACGAGATATTACTAATAAAACAAAATAATGAAGACTTTTCGAGCAAGCGATAGCACATTTAGTTACAAGGAAAAAATGGCTTCGTTCAGGACAAGTTCCTGAACTGATGAGCCGGAAATGTGGGTACGGAAATAACCGATGAAAGCCGGTAATTATACGCTCACAGAGAAGGGTCAAATACGCTTAAAAATCGTTTTTGGCAAGAAATGCGAAAAGACTATAAAGAAAGGGTGTCGAAAATAAGATTTTATGTAGTAAGTATTTTCAGATACTGGAACCACATGGGCAGTTTGAGCTCTAGAGCAGGTCTTTAAACAAACCTGCAGTCAACTTCTGACAGTTTATATGGATGACACTAAAATGTGACTAAAATATCTTTGCTTTGTATGGAGGTGCCTGAATTATGACATAATATCTGAAGTTGATCAATGATTGGCTGATTTCAAATTTTACAAATAATGTCGGTTGGGATAAACAAGGCTGTGTTCCAGGAGCTCATATTTTTAACTTTAAACATGAAGATTATCACAGATAGTGCGCAACACAACATTATATGTTTGAGTAACAATGTATTGTACAGTGGCGGACTTAGAGGCTGCCAAGCCACCCCTAAAATTCTTTGGCAGTTCGGGGGTGCGAATGTCCGACTAATCAGCTACGAAAACGCCTTGACATGAGAGAGGGTGAGTAAAAGCCTGTTTCTCCAAAGGGTTGCGACTGCTGTAAAAGCATAGCAGTTTATTTTCATCGTTCATTGAGTTCCAGAGGTGAGGAGAATTATTTGCACTATTACATTTACGTGCAGGATTCCACGTTTTATATGGGAATACAGGTTGTATAATTGATAGGTTTGGGGGCTTTAACTTGAATTTGTCTGTCAAAGATACTGGGAATGCATGTATAGCTACTCATTGTATACATAGCATGGCTTGGGATTACGGAATGTCAATGATTGATGATTGCGTCATAGAAGTATTTGCTTGTTGCCAGCTGTTTGGTGTACGTGATTTAGATAGGGCCCAAGACACTCTAAAACAATGATTTCCTTGGGTTTAGAAGTTAGAAACCAAAACAATTCTAGGGTTTACGTAAAATAATTTCCTTTCCGATGCTGATATCCAAAAAACGGATGCATGATGTTGACAAAATTATGCATTGAATTTGATATAAAACTATCTTTCAAGCTCCGCGCTGGTCATCGATAAAAAGATTGACTGAAGACTTGGGAGTACTTGACAATGTCTATTTTTAAAATCTAACCGTGTGGAACAGTGATGAAAAGCAATGCAAAAATGACATTTTTCGTCAATTAATTAGGTTGCGTAATTTTTTAACTCCGTGATTTACCATGCTCATATTTTGGTGATTCTGGAAGGCATACACGAAGCAGTCCTTTGTGACAAGGAATTCTTCATACTGTCACAGCCGAAGCAGTTATTAAAGTTCTAACTATGCCCAAAATCAACTCCCCACTGTGTCAAAGCCAGTGTAAACGAGCTTAACCACCTATCAGCTAGCAGAACTGTTGATGTGAACTGGCCGGTGTTAAAGCCCATGTTGGCATTGACGGTTAAGAAGCTGCTGACAAATTTGCAAACGAATGAGGAAGAGCACCCTGTTTTGCACCAGAACCTTGCATGCCTTTTTAGTCTTTTAGGCATGGCTAGAGTTTTAGTCACGTCCCAATTATGCAAATGATCTGACTAAAATATGAGTAAACCCATACATAATGTAAATCGGAAGGTTTACACGAATTCCGTCTCCCCAGCTCTACTACAGACCTTCGTTGCGCGCATTTAGGCACCGCCTTTGTCCCAGGTAGTGCACATCGCCTTTATTTAGATTCGAAGTGTTCTTTTTTCTCTCGGGCTGTTTTTTTTTTGCGGACGCGGAGGGAGCCTGGCCAGTTTCGTACTAGCCTTTGGCCTTGGTGAAGTCAATCCGTCAGCTTAATGACCTGGCTTCATCGCACTCCCTCCGGCTTCTATCGCATATACCGCTATACTTTTTCGGGCCTGTCGCCGCAAAACTTAGTACTCGGATTCGCGGCAATTATCGTGTATGTTTTGTCACATTTCGACCGTGTTTTGTCACGAGAAAATCCCTGCACTCTTCGGTGTCTTTTTCCTTCTGCTTGATGTTGCACGGGCACACCCGAATATTTACAAACCATTCTTTAGGCCTTATTGCAAGACTCGACTGATACAAAACAAAGTTTTCCGAGTGCACTACTAAGTTCTATGTTTTACAACCCATAGCACGGAATAAAAATAGCCACCATGTCTGTTTTACCATAGATTATAGACAACAGATTCGCAACTCCGGCATATTCTTACGAGCTGAGTTGAACTCTCCTGACCTATCTGCTGCAGTTTCCGGTCAGTGTAATTTGACGAGAAATACCTGCATCTACTTTACTGTCCAAAACAGCGAAAAAACATTAATTTATATTAATTTCGGTATTGAAACGCTTTTCAAAGTCTTTCAATAATAGAAGTGTTGGTATTGTGAGTACTTTTGGAAAATGCTACTGGTAATTAATTTCAAAATTCGGTTCCGACCCTTTATGTCGTCTGCTTGCCCAATAGCAGCATAGTTATCGGACAGTTTTTGATTTACGGTTCACATAGGCCGCCTACTGAGAAAACTACGAAAGCGTGTTGATAAATCAACATTCTCAAGTGAGCAGTTCTTCTGGGAAGTGTTGAGTGGCCCTTAAAAGGGCCGTTGGTTGTAGGTATAGCGTGAAATGGTTCTTAAAAGAACCGTTGAGAAATTCAACATAAATCACACAGTATACCATGCTCACTCAAGTACTGAAGGTCCTCTTCATTCAAGTTTTCATCTGGGAAGGTTGGATGAAAACAGAGGAGATGACAATATCGATGACAGTTGTAACACCTTAGATAGATATTACCGTTCACCAACGTTGTCACGAACC
>NMRA01000616.1:29072-115309 GCA_002633005.1 Phoronis australis | reverse complement strand
CTGCCGTATTGTGGACTTTCGTCTCTTTCTCTTGGACTTTTCCCCTGGGTGCGCGCATGCGTTTGTCTACGTTGCTAGTTTTTATAAAGGTGGGCCTGTCTGTAGCCAACTACGGTAAATTCATAAAAGGTCACGTGCAGTGCAACTCAAGTTCATTACAAATTAAAAATCCGAACTTTCAAACCGTTTGATCTGAGTTGACATCTCAAATCAAAATTATGAAAATGCCACATAAAAGTATGAAATTGAAAATTAGCACACGTCAGCTTCACGTCCCTACCACCCCCTTTATCTTGCTTGCTACCTCTTAGGGTTCATTTCCCTTGCTTCCGAGGTTTTTCGTTATTCTGGTATTTTCATAGACTGCAGCGTACTTGGCTAAGATGGTTCAAGTTTTGTGCGGCATACAGTCGACATAAATAATTGAGTATGTAACCTGCTGTTGAATTGCGGGATAGATTTTGACAGGTCCAGGTATTTATTTCTGAAGTATTAATGTAATCTTTATTTATGTTAAAGGTTTTACTAGCGTCCTATTTATTTGTACACGAATGTGAATTTGTTGAAATCGCTGATCCAAATCCTGGCCAAATGTGCGCATTATGCTGAGACCAACCGTCTGATCAGGGCAACCGAAGAGTAATTTGGTTAATTCGCTCACTAGACTATGGCTGAAGGTCCTCGTAAGGACAAGAGTTCACCAGTCACTACCATTGGAAGAAATTTAGCGGACATTTTTCGTTAAAAAGTTTACAAGATAGTTTTCATCAAAACGGAGAAAAGAAAAATGGATTTGTGAAGACAGGATTAAGTAGTAGGCCTACCAGAGCCTCTTAAAAAACACCCATCTTCGAAGTGACGTGAACAAATGTACAAGTTTTGTTTGGAAGAACAACTTCCATTCACGTCGACGCGAGAACATAACTTTTTCTCCCACAGCGGATTTTGGGGTCTCCGTACACTATGGAAGCTAACGCCTCTGCATTTCGCCTGCGTAGCCGAACAACCGGCCACACAGCAGCCGACCATGATTAGCAGACGACGTACTTGCCGGAAATTACACCAGATAATTTAGCCAGGTGTCGCCAGTGAATAATGACGTAAAGGCTTGTGCGCAAGCTCACAGATTTCGTCCATTGAAAGTATACGGAGTTGGCGGTCCATGTACTATAGTCTATGGTTTTACTGACTTACATGGCGATTTTCCCTTTCTTTTGAGCCAAAAAAAATCGAGCACAATGATGCATTATCATTGCGTTGCGAGTTATGGGTGCTTCGATCCACATGTGCTCACGGTCTTCACCAATAGTTCGTCTTCATCCTGCGATCAGCTGGGAAGGCATGCTTCTTGTTTACGCTCTGTTTAGTCAGATTCAATCACTTTTTTGCCTTTCTTATTTTGCTTCTGTGAAAACACCGGTAACGCGGTGATAGTAAAACCAGTTTTTAACGACTCGAGACAAAGCATTGAGTGAGTGACAATGTTGAGATTTATGTGGAACCCCCTCACCACACTTCGCTGTTCAAACCAGGCACTAAGAATATTTCTTCTGTGTAATCTTTATTTACTTATTTTGCTTGAAGCCGATCATTCACGTGCCTGTTTTGGTGCGTTATTTTCACGCTCTTAGCGCCTAACCTAACGAAAAAAAAACTGGCACAGAACGATAGTAAATCCCTATGTGGATAAAACGGTCTCTTCAAGAACTATTCCTGTCTCTTGCGATGAACACTAAATGTTCACTTAAAGGTGTTAGCTATTTCCTACCAGCATTACCCAAATACTAGTAGCTGCTTTTGCCCGGGTAGCAACTAGTTCAAATAAGCTATGGAGAAATTTTAGTCATGACTAAAATGAAAGTTTACATGTGACTAAAATATAACTAAATCATTACTAACCTAGGATGCTGTATTTCTGACGAAAAGCATGAGATTATAAAGACGGACGAGGTGACGAGCAGTACTACCCGGGCTGTGTGCAATTTCGAGGTCTGTCGGAGCTCAACACACAGCGGTACCTAGCTGTATTTTGACGATAGTCTTCATCCAGCTAGATGGCTGGCTACTCTGCGTGTTGAGCTCCATTAAACTCCGACATTTCACACAGCCCGGGGAGTTCTCGTCACCTCGTCGTAAAACTTATATCAACATGTAGACCTAACGACCGGCGGGGTAGCCTTGGTACAAAAATATATACTAAATATACAGCACTTCACCAATGTGGGTAAAAAAGTGGTAATATGAAATCTGACACAAAATTAGTGTAATTAAAAACTACGGTCTTCCTTGAGTAAACTAAATTATTTAACGGTGTTGGAAAAAATGGCGTTCTACCGTTATTCTGCTGCTAAGTTGTGGAGCGACCTTTGGCGACGGTTTTCGGTGCCATGAAACATTGCGTCACCTATTGGCCAGTTTCTTTTTTCGCCGATTCTTCAATCAACTGTTCTTTTTTCACGAGGTTGCGTACACGTCACAACAAATTATCGGAACTGGTTTCGCTTCATTATAAGTTTTTAGAATTTTGATACCGAAAAACCGAATTTCAGAACAAATTTTGCTGCTACCAAGCTATCATCATCTCCCGAGAGATGTCGCAAAAATTTAGGAAATGGCGCGTGCGCGTGAAACGAGCGTACTCAGTGGCAGATCTACGTTTTCAGTAAGGGGGGGGGTCAGGATTCGAGCGTATCCGAGTCGCATGAGCCGAGTGGAAGGAAGGTTGAGAGGGGGTTTCCCCCCTCCTGAGTAAGATTTGTTGTGGTTTCATCAGTAGCTGATTTCGTTTTTCAGGGGAAATTTTTTTCAATTTAAGTTTTGATCTTGTCCCGAGGGGGGGTTTGAACCCCTGAACCCCTATAGATCCGCCTCTGGTACTGTTTTCAAAACGACGACATTGGCCTACTTTTCATTGTTAGAAACGGCGGAGAGTTACGCAAGAAAATGACGTTTATTGCACTGTTTTTCACTTAAACGGCTGTAACGGTCAAAGTGAGTGTCGGTTGATTCCCAGATTTTGCTTGCACTCCGTCCGGTCTTTAGCTTTACATGTTGATACAAATTTCACGGCGAGGTGACGAGAAGAACTACCCTGGCTGTGTGCAAATTCGGGGTCTACGGAAGAAATACACACAGTGGTACCTAGCTGTATTTTGGCGATAGTCTTCCAGTGGCGGATCTAGGATGCCATAAGGGGTCCCAACATGTTGCCTCAGGGAATTGGGCAAAGCGCTGCTGAATGTGTACAGGCGTCCCGAAAGTTGAGGGGATCGGGAGTATGACGCTTCTGTTCGGAATTTCTACCGAATAAAAAAGAAGAAAAAAATAGAAAGAAGAAAGGGAAAAAAAAGAAAAAAAAGAAAAAAAATAAAAAAGAAAAAAAAGAGAAAAGGAAAAAGAGAGAAAAAAAAAACGCGATCTGGGCTCTGATCCCTCACTACCGGTCCTAGTTGTATTTCTCCAGGCTTTCACTTTGCTTGCGGCAGCCAAGGGTGCCCCCCCCACCCCAAATCCGCCTATGTCTTCATACAGCTACATGTACCTGGCTGTCTATGCAGATTAAAACTTACCAAGACGTAATTGGTTTTGGATGTTCTACTCGAGTTGCATTATGGACCTGACAATTTAGTCCGTTCTGTTCATGTGAAAACCAGTGACGATATCGTAGTTAAGACCAGTTCATATGCAACCTCGTCACTTTTGATTCTGGTTACTTTACAGCTTCACTGCAAGTAAAGCAGACGCTCTCGTACTCGTCGTGTACACATTTGATTAGTTAATCCTAACATCACGTGATGTTACTGCGAGTAGGGAGCAGCCCGTAATACATAGGGTCGCTGGGGAGCATTATTAGTTTAGCAGTAATACCAAAGTAATGAATTTTGTTCCGTCATGTTTTTAAATAGCCGCCTTTTCAAGTCTAAAAATGTACATGTATGCTAATGTACTGGAAAACTAAATCCATTACTACGGTGACTATCCGCCCAGTACCGTGCGGACGGGGGAATTAGGGGAGGCGACTGGGCGACGGCCCCAGGCATCCACATCGGGGCTCATCTAATCATTGTGAATAACTCTCTTGTAATTGTGACTGATCTGTAGTTTAAATGAATAAAGTTTCTATTTTATATTTCGTCTTTTTCAGTGCTCTTATTACTAGGATGCATGCATTCAGTTCAGTAGAGAAAGAGGGGGCATCCAATAAAACGTCGCCCGGGTCATCATCAAACTCTGCACGCTACTGTATCCGCCATATCAAATGTGTTTGCCACTTCGGTTTCCTATTTTTGTTTATTTCAAAATGGAATGGAAATCAATCCCAAGGTGATTGCCACGATCATGCTCTTGTGCCCGAAAACCTATTTACACCGTTTACACATATAGCTACATGTACGTCTTCAGCGACAATAATGTTATTGTCCCTTTATGGTAAGGAAACACCCTGGAAATTCGTCAGTAGCATTTCCATCACGTAGGACTACCTACGTATCATAAACGCATTAGCCTGGTTACGACTGTTGGCAAGACTGGACGTTTAAAGACCGTAGCCATCAAAATCAGTTGAGAAATCTGATGACCCGTCCGTTGCTATTTCTTATACCAAAAGACTGTCTGAGCGGCTATAGCGGACTTACAAAGCCTACCTATTAATATTGCCCGTAATCAGCTTGTTAGACTCAATAATAAAACCCCTCTGGAAAAAACGTTTGTGCGTCATCTGTCAGTAAACTTGTTACCAGTACCAAAACCATTATTTACATTGGTGAAACCAAAAGATCGTTGAGTACGAGATTCAAGGAACACAAACAGCTGTGGGTGAACATGCCTTGGCCACCGGACATTCTATTTCCTTCCACTCCTCCAAAATCATCTGCAAGGAACGCAGTTAGCATGCTCAAAAAATTAAAGAATTTATCAAGATCATGATGCAGCGCCACCTTATCAATCGGGACAGCTGTGTGCAGCTGTCCTCCCTGTACAACAGTTTACTTAAGAAGCGTAGGGCGGAAGCCAATCCATTCGTGGACTTGGCCAAAACAGCTATCATCAACTAATTCGTCTCGCAGTAAGTGATTTTCTTTTTTCCATGTTGTTGGTACTGTTTTTTGCGATCAATATACTTCATAGGCGAATTTAGGGAAGACCCCCCTTGGCTACCGCAAGCAAAATGAAACAGCAACAGGGAATATTGTGATCAGTAACTAGAACCGGTAGCGGATGATAGAGGGCTCAGACCCCGGCGAAATCGTGTGCCCGTTTTTTGTCCTCGGAATGATTTTCTGAACAGAGAAGGTCCATATTCCCATAGCCTACCCCGAAACTTTCACGTCGGTTGTGCACATGCAATCGCGCTTTGCCATCATTCCCCGAGGCAACATGTTGNCCCCCCCCCCCCCGTTATGGTATCCTAGTTTTTGTTAAATTTTACTAAAAAGACATGATCACGTTTCTCTGTTTCACTTAAACAAAATGGATTGTTATTCCTGTTCCAGATGTAGTTTGAATAGACAACAGGAACGGTGTCGTGTTGTCGTCATTTCCCTTGTAACAGTGTTAATAAAAAGGACTTTAGCTGTAGTGTGTCACCCATAATCGCCTTATTCAAGTTTTATTGCTACACGAAGTTCGTCCAAACGTAAAACTTAGAATCTAGTAACCTTCTCGTCTTCTCCGCCTCTATGCATTTTATTGTGGCTAGAAATATTAACAACATTTTCAATACATGGCTTAGAAAATTGCCTCGCGTATGTTGCCAGAAGCAGATATTGATTTTCAGCATGAAATCTCGGATCGGCAAATAGACAGCAAACCTTACATCTGAGTGGCAATAACTATATCTTGGGAAAGTTCTGCTGTTACAGAATGAGCGTAATGTATTCGCTTAACTATAGGTCTTCCTGGAAGATAATTAGTACTAGCAATTTCTCAAAAGAAAACTAATTCCTGATGCAGACGAATCAAATCGTCAATTAAGCTCGTGCTTTAATTGTCTGTTTTTTTCCATTAGGGAAATATCCTTCTCGCGTTGGATCAGACAACGCTTTTTGGCACGGTTCATTTCAAGAAAACATTATTCTCAAAAGCCGTTGCTCTTTTTGACTTCGACGTGTTACTGCCTGTGATTAATTGACCAAAATATATAGCATAAGTTGGCACAATAAATTTTAATCTATTCCCAAATTCATTAATAAATCTGGAAATACTCGGGATAGATGTACTACCAATGTCATCAATATCATCAAGCATTAATAATCTACTCCCCACACTCTTGCATTCTGTTAATTTATGAGGTATGTTCCCGGCATTTACGAACACTTCCCCAAAGGTAGATGCATTCCTTTTTAAAAGACCAGTGTTGACCTTTTCAGAGTTCTGAACCTTACGTGGAACTGGTCAAAATGGTCCCTTTTCGGTGACCTATTTCCAGTCCCGAGACCCTTTAGCCCCGGCAACCAGTCCTGATAAGAAATCTGGCTTCAGCCGGAATTGTTAGGTCATCTGCGTTGGATTTAGGGATCGTTTAGTTTGTAGTAGCCCGAAAATAGCTGGAGTTAGCGACCCATATCACAGACACAGGACATGAGTGACGGAGACATTGCTATTATTACTGTTTAAATTGGTTATAAAGGTATCGTGGCATTGAAATATATTCTAAAATGCGCTCGGAATTATAAAACTGTTGGCTTCACTGGCATGCCTCATACAGTGCTGTCGACCGCAGATTGGAAGTGCGGTCACACATAATTTGCCGTTACATTCTTCTTCTCACTCAAGCGTTTATCGAATGACTTGTGTGAGCGCATGCGTGCCTCTCTAGTAGACGTGCGGCGAGATGGTACTGGTGTCAGAAATTGTTTGAAAGATATTTTGACTAGCTTTTGTGTTTAATGTCTCTTTAAAATGATAATTAACCGGGTCTTGGTGATTTTACCTCAAAACTAATTCCATCACCTGCTATTCTTTGATAAGCTCATCCCTAAAAAGATGAAGGCATTGTTTAGTTACAACTCTGCCCTCTCAAAATGGTTTTGATGGTTCTAGACGCGAGGTGTTTCCCCACAATCGTCCATTAACTGCCCGAAGAGTTGCGCTTTTCAATTCAGACAATTTTGTAAGGAGTTGTCGAACTTTAATGAAGCTTTGATACTCTACTGAGCTTTGCTATGTTACAAATATTTTAAAAGTGGTCAGTCGGTGCTTTTATCCGTCGTAAGTCAAAAGCAGGGTTTAAATGAACACATGTCAAATTGTTAAACTTAACGATCTTTGGACCTTAACCAGTTAACACGCTCGTTTATTTTTAGTATCAGGACCAGTGTCAGGAATCACTGAGGGAATTATTGAACATCAGATTAAACTTTGTTACCGACATCCTCCAAAAAACATAGAGTCACGCAGTTCCGAAAGGGTGTTTAGATATTGATCAAATAGAATTAACGTAATTGAACTGAGAGTTTCATATGCGTCAGTACATTGTGAAAGAAATGTGTGAATATTATAAAGATGTTGTATATAAATGTTTTCAACTTTGGGTTTTTTATTTTCATTTTTATGCTGCTTTTCTGACTCCCGAAACCAGTTCCTGAGGTCTGAAAGCAACCAGAATCCGGATGGTAGGCTAGCACCACATATTCACATTGTCCTGGGTTGGAGTGCCAACAATACAAGTGGTGTATGGTACGTGACGCTCAGAAGTCAAGGGTGACTTTTTCACAGCAGTTTCTCTTCAAAACTATGCTATGTCCAATAAAATTTTCTAGATGAGTGAGTTTCCTTATTTGTAGCGGACCTCCCCCAGGAATTCGAGATTAGTTACCGAATTAACATGAATAAGCAATTCAGTAACACTGCATTGGAATGCAAATTGACACCTAGAATGAATTTTATTTGTTGAAATCAGAAACACGTTTTACGTGTCATAAAAATACACATTGTTAAATCCCTTTTAGTCTGTTTCACATATTTTAATTCAGATCTTAAATAAGATTTAGGTACAAATATTATTAGTTTCTACATATAAACATAAAGATGAAACGTCAAGTATCTTCTGCCTTACACAAGTAGTTTTGTCTTGTGTTTTCTTTTATAACTTGCTAATATTTCTCTGACTATTCTGTTACAGGTGAGAGAAAATGACTGAAACCAGCCTCAATAACATCCACAATTAGATCCTTGAAGGTAAACACAACAGTATATCACTTGACTCGTTTTGTGCCCAAAATCTGACTCTGAACTAGACCAGAGTGTCACTATGTCTTTTTTAGCTTCAATCCCTCATGTTTCTTCCAGGAGAGGAAATGAGCTGTTTTCCACACTTGACTCATTGCCTATGAAAGGGCATCCTCACCAACGAGGCTGACATGTGTAGCAGTCAGATATAGTTCCTCGTCAAACACAAACAATCCACTGGCAGATTGTCTTATGGTAACTTAGTACTGCGATTCACATTTCTTCTGACTTGTACATTGTGCCATGCAGCACTGCTGGTGTGTGGAAATGCTATGGGAAGAGAAAGGAGTAACAAAGCTTGTCTATGTTGCTGCTTGAAGTGGCCTTAAAATGTCACTGAACCTGGAACAAATATTGAAATATGAATAATTAAGAGCAATTCCATATAAAAACCAGATGGTGGGCTACATATGCAAAATCACCAATTTTTTTGAAACTTAGCACATCAGCTGGCCTTGTCAAAAGAAACCCGAGCCTGAATTTTTAAGAGTTTCCGAGTTTTTTTTAACCCTTTTTACGACCACGTTGTACTATTTCTGAAAAATAGCAAATAATAGTACTTGGAAGTAGGTGATTTTTTGTCAGCAACATCACATCATCGCTCACGCTATAGAAAAATAACTATATAGCAGAAAGAAGAAAGAATAACGTACAATAAAAACTAGTTCGGATGGATTTATTGTTTTTTTATGTCCTCCCATTTTAGCCTACAGAAATATCATTTTCACCGCTTATTATTAAGGCCAATTTTACGCATTTTTATCACTCTCCCAAATCTATATCGGATTCTTTTGGAACATGAGTTAACTTCCATCTGTTCAAGATTGCTGTCTTTGTTCAGCCCAACGCAAGAATAAAAAATCTTGTCTCTTTCATAGTTTTTGTGCAGTCAGTTTTTTACATAACTCACTTACACACTTTTCTGCCAATCAGTGACTGTCAGTGTGATTAAAAACTCTAGGAGGCGCTGCTCGATTGTGCAATTATCTATCGACCAAGATGACAAATAGAACAAATATCATTCGTTTTGCTACATCAGTGACGAAGGAGATCATGGGAAGCTGTATGAGAGATTTTTTCTTCGCGGATTTTCAGTTTTGCTGGTGCAAAAATAAAAATTTGTTATAGGATTACAGAAATCAAAAAAGGCAATTTTAATGTACTTATGAGTTAATAATACAACCCCATCACCATCTCATACTTCAGAGAAGCAGGTTTTATTCTTATTGAGGGTGCCCATTACCCATTGCTTGGGCAGTTTTCAAACACCGTAACTGACTAAAAATCCCACGCACTGCCTGCAGTGCATGCTAGTCCATTTTCAGACCTCCTGGACAAATCCCTGTATATGCGCATGAAAAAGTCCTCTCAAACTATTAGCAAAGTTCATACTAAAACTAATCAAGATCTTCGAGATCACACGTGAAAAGAGGACGGTGGATACGAGCAGAAATGTCGTGTTATTGGACATACAAAGTGTCACGCAATGCTTCTTGTACTACACAAAAGCGGCCGAGCATGGTGGCAGTGCGCCAGTGGAATTTGCAATTTCAGAAAAATAACAGGTACGGATATTTACGATTGAAAACATAATACTTTCAGTGATATCCAATATACCGGCTTTCCAAACAAGTATTTAAGCAATTGGGTGTTGTTGCGACTTACCAGCTAAAAGTTTCACAATGTGTAAATTCCGTTCATGCGGCGGACTCAAAACCACAGTTTCTTGAAGGTACAGTATGTTAGGTTTAGTGTATGATGCATTTCTACACAACACTTCAAAAACTGCATTTTGTTTGAAGTAAACAAGAGCTACTGAAACACAAAGTCTTTTTATTTTGCTCAGTACATTTGTGTAAGATAGACGTTTCTCAAAACTAAATAATCACACCTTTAAAAATCTCAGTAGTTTCAATAGAATCAATCATGTAAAGAGTATGCTTTACGAGTCTCAAACTGGACATAAAACAAAAAACGCTAATAAAAAGTGACAGAAGATTTCAGTGTTGACCATCAGTGGCTTGGATTACTTTCCCCAAACGGCCACCACTCAAATCTCTCTCCCATGGAAGCCCCTAATTTGCGTCATCTTCCATTTTTTCCCGAATTTCGCCCAGGGTGGACCCCAGTAACCTAGCTACGATAATGATGACCACAACAATATCGTAAGAATAGACAACAACTAAAACATGTTCATAATTTCCTAAAGTTTATGATGATAACTCATTCATGACTTCAAGCTCCAACTCATTCTTTGAGGCAAACTCGTGGGCAGCATCAGCATCTTCAATATTCTGAATATTTCCGATTTGAGACGCGTCAACCATACGGGAAAAAATCCAGCAATCTGCTACTCCGACAGCCACTCTTCAGAAGAGAAAAATTTTCTTTGCTTATTCCTGGCTTCTCGCTTCTTTACAACCTCAGCTGGCTGTTGTTTTCTGCCTGACTGTTCACCTTCAGAAAATATATCACTGGGTTAAGTCTTTACCTTCTCAGAGAAGCGGACCACTTTTCTAGTACTTTTCAGGGCCCAATCCTGCGACGACTTGATCAACAACTCAGGTGATGATACAGCTGTGGTAGTAGATAAAATCTCAGATTGTCTTGAAATGTGGTCGAACCGAGTCTCGTTCTGGAGGGATGATGAATGACCACCAACATCCAAGTGCTCATTTAGCTCAGCGTCTGTAGGAAAAGATTTCGAGCACCCATAGTGTGTGCATGTGAACTTCGTATGACGTTCACGGGATACCAACCCCGACTCACCCTTGGAGTTGTAAAACACTCGAGTGTTGCAAGGTCAAGACTTTTCAGAGGCAACAGTTTACATGACTTGTTGATGACAAGTTTTCCCTCCCCTACTCTGTAGGCCTTCCATGCTCGAATGCCATCTGCGGAATACTCAAAGTTTGTCAGCAAACTTATCCCTGAGATACTGTGCTTGGGAAGGACCTTTGGGGCATTCACACTACTGGCCAGTTTTCCAAGTCTGATTTTTTGACGTTCAAAAAATGCAGTTTTACTAACATGAAAAAATGCAAAATATGACTTTATAGCCAAATAGGTCGTATCTCGGTAACTAAAGGTCATTGAGTGCAAATATTGCAGCAGTGTACTTTGGGCCAGCATCCCAACACGTGCACAAAGTGTTAGCTCTGTATGAATTTTTGGGTGTATAGTGATTTTTCATTTTCATATGGTTTTTATATGGAATCATTCTTAAGTATTCCAGGTTGGGTCAAAAATGCTACTCCTGTTTTTCAAAAAATATGATATGGTGACTGCTCTACAATTTCACTCAAAAATTTAATAATTACTGTTTCCAGAAATCAAAGGTGTATATAATGAGTATTGTATAAAACTGCGTTTTTGTTTTTCATTCGTAGACATAACAATTCTTTAAATACATCACTTGTCTGCAAAATATGCAAGTTATTTGAGACAACTTCAAACCGTTGTTACCCATTTTCAAGCCTCTTTATTTTTGATACTTGCAGCAATTTTAAACTCCGATTACAGATTCATGGGTCTGTCAAGCATACTTCTGGTCTAAGGCTGAGGGAACAGTTTCTCAAACTTTTTATTTTTCTTCTAATAGATGATATGAAGACTTGGGACATTTAGAAATGATGGATAATCTTTATGTTGTTTAAGAGTAATTACAAATCGTAAGGCAACATCAAAAATGCAATTTCCACAAAAAAATCCAGTCATTTGAATTTATATAAACGACTTGCAACATTTGAAGGCATGAGTTAAGACTATTCAGTCATTGAAAATTCGGAAAATGTAAAATCTTTTTATGGGTTCACAATTGATAGCAAAAAGTTAATGAAATAAACGAGAAGTTCATGAAGGTTAAGAGTTACCTCACCATGCTCTTTCCCCCAAACACTGTTACCTGTAATTTCCACACATTCAGTTGCACCAAATTTTACAACCACAATACCCTATTCCAACACCCCGCTAAGGACCTGAATAAGTAAATTAACAAAACGACTTACATACCTTTCTTTAAAAATAGCAGTTCCTTTTCAAAGACTTTGTTAGTTGTCTTCGATATAGAAAGTAGGCTTTGACAATAGTTCTGCACTGGATGGGAGTATCTTGCTGGTTAGCTGCAGTCAACTGCTTAAAACCAATTTTTGTCCATTCAGGGGCGGTGCAAAAGCGATGCATACCTCTAGTTGAGTCGAAAAATGGCCTCCCGTGCAACCCCCGGACTTCAACTTTTAAGTTGCATTTTTGCAAAGCAAAATATGTTTGAAAACCATAACAAGATGTTAACAAGCCGAAAAAGTGTCCCACGTGCGTTTTTATGCAAATTAGTTCCGCCATTACCGATTTTTCGTTATTTGATGATATCTCACTTTCTTATTCCTGTAAGTGAACAAATCAAGTGTCAAAATCTATATTCTGAGGGTCAAACATTACGATGGAATAATTTTCTTCGTAATCTATTACACCTAACTTGTATTATACTGTTACTTACAATCAATACTACACTGTACATAAACCAATATAAACACTAAATGTGCAACTTTCAGTGTTTATATAATCAGCTCTTTAATGAGCCAAATTTCAACAAATGTTTTAAATATCTCAAGAAAAAAAATTGGGGAAATGGTTGCAGAAATATGGACAACGCCAGTCCGCCAGATGCTGTGGTCAGCGCCCTTTCTCTGCCGTCTGCCTTTTTGTGCTGGTATCGTTCATTGTATTTAGCTCTCAATAAACTTTGGTGTTTCACCCACAGTTATTCGTTTTGCATAAACAATTGCCTTCTGGCGCAATCATTAGGTGTTGATGACACTGATTACATGTTGTAACACTCCATGTCGCTTTCACTGCTTTCCGTGAAACTTCCATACAACGTACTCTATACTTCACAAGCAAGAAATCAATCGATCACACAGCTTTTAGCTCTCTTTCGTCAGTCTGCATCAACCCTTGTCCTTCGTTTTGACTGATCAATTATGGGTTCGCAAGCACGCTGGTACAAGGTGATACGGTGAGGTTTCAGTGCAGACTGGCAGGGGGGAAGTCGAGCAAGGCTATCTTGGACTTGTGAGGATTTCATCTTTACCAGCCATTTTGCTTAAAATCTTGGCACGAATAGCATCTATCGATGACTCAGGACTCTGACCGTACTCGAGGCAGTCGAACTCTTCGAAATTACATCCCAATCAACGTCAGGTTGTCTGAATGCACGACTTTTTAAGGAGGCCAACCTTTCCTTTACGCTAAACGCACTGGTGCAATCTTCTCTGCTGCATACATAAAATCCAAGTAGAGCTTCACAGTAGTCTTTTCCCAAGGATTTTGCCATGTCGGAGAGATTCAGTAGTCGTCGATGTTTTCCAGACCCTGTATCTAGATATACAGTTAACTTTATAGCGTGCCAGCAGCAGAATGACAAAGACACCAGTGTCAGGGATTCTGACGAGATCGTCACTGTACCCAAGTGAGGCAGCGTATTGGAGATACAAAACAATTCTTAAGTCAAGTCTCTTATAGTTTACTTTAGATGTGTGGGATCTCCTGAGTATGAACATCAAATCACTTTTATTATTATGTAATGACATCGCAAATTAGTTAAGTAAGACATTCTCAGAAAGTTCTGTTCAGAAATAAGATTATGGATGCCCGTCTGCAATCAGGATGGCCATTTCGGTTTTCTCCAACCTGGAAACTGCCTTCTCATCACTCCAGACCTGCACTAACAATTGAGTTACCTTTTGTTGTCATCGTTTGCAAGAAAGATTTTTAAGTCATACGGCTTTTTTGTAGCTGGTGCACTCAAAATTATTTTCTTTGAACTGCAAAATTACCACATGTTGGAGGGAGATTAGCTAACGCGTGGAGAAGTACAAAACCAGAACATCCTCAGGATAATGAAAGTCTTCTGGCGAAATGTCGTTCAAAAGATAATGCGAAGTGAAGGCTTTGTTAGTCTTGGAAAAAATACCTGGTGTTCCAAGACTAGGGGGCACGGGTACCAGGCAGTACTTCATGACTTTTTGGCATGTTTGGGATTTAATGGAGCGTTCTAAAAACCCCTTGGACCCCAGGACTCAGAACCCCCACGACCTGCGGCAATAGATGCATCTGCGCTTTTTTACACATTTCATAATCATATTACGTCTCTGAGTGACTTCCCCATAAGACTTACCTATGCGAGAATCAGATCTAGTTCTAGCCTGGTGGTTAAAACAGAAAGGGCGTAAGAACATGATCTGATATAGCCGATTGTGAGAGTGTTATTGTTGTCATGGAAATAGTTCCACGAGTAGCTATTAATTGCCTTGTTCTGCTAAACTTAGGGAGAGAGTGCGTTAACGTGAATGCACATAATTTCACATTTTTATTATTTGTTTTTTTGTTTTATACTCGTTTACAATATACTACATGAAACGTTGAGAAACTTTTTAGTTCACAGTTTGTTTTCAAACCGTATGTACTGAAGAAATTACATTTTCGTGGGTTCCTCGCACTCTCCAAAAAAATTGAATCTGCCAGACACTGAAGAGCAGACGATACTATTACACTCTGCAGAGAACGACATTTATAACGTTGGTAGGTCTTGTTTTTATTTGGTCGCGTTGTTTTTTTTTTCTGCTTTTTGGCTTTCAAACTTGCTGAATAGAACTGTCTTAATTGCAAAAAGCAGAGAAAAGCCAGCCGAGCTCACGACCAGACTCGATGGTCCTGTTAGTCAGCGCTGGTTGTATGTTCAGATCGAATCGAGCTTGCTTAACTGGGTCGAGGAGGTTTTGTGCCGTGGGTCGAGGAGGTCGTGGGTCGAGGGGGTCGTCAGTGGGGTGCGGGTGGAGGGGTTTTAGAAAAATCTAGATTTAACAAGGAGCGTGAATCTGGGACAGCTCTCAGCTTGATACTTTATTTATTTATTCATTAATGTAATATTTACAATGAGGGTAGCCCCACCAGTTCACACTGCTTTCCATGGGGCCCTCAGTAAAAAACAAATAGATAGTAAGACAAAAACAGAATTACAAAATTGGTGAATGATTACTGTGTGAACTTAAGAGTTGTATTAACATTCAAGTCTCTAAAACTGTCGAGTTTATTTAACCCTAAGGACAAAATTTCTATGGGTCTACGGTCCAAGGTTGTATACAAATTTATCTGTGCTGGATGTGGCTCCAGTTATATAGGCGAAACTGTTCGCCATTTGAAAACCAGGACCAAGGAACATCTAAATTCTGACAGTAATTCACATGTAAATATTCACCTGCAGAGCTCCAATCATTGTTATCAGCAGTGCTCTTTCAATGACTTTGCAATAATAGACCAGGCAGTAACAACAAAGGAGCTTAAAATTCGTGAGGCTTTACATATCAGTTGGTGCAAGCCCAATCTCAATAGGCAACTGACACACCACAGGTTGTCATTGTTGGTATAGTTCATTGTCACTCCCTGTAACTGACTGTATCTGTGCTTCATTACTTGTTGCTGGGCCTAGCTAGGTGGCCACTGTATTATGACTTCTGAGGATGGTGTTTAATAAATGACACCGAAACATGTCAAGTTTTAAATCCGTTGTTGTTTTCGTGAAAAAAATGAAAGACAAATTTAAGGTATGAGCAAAGAACAAGAAATTAACACGGAAAGACTGATGAAGCAAAAAAATAAAATATGATAAATAGAAGACAATAAATAATTAATAAAAGTAAGACATTACATAAATAACAAATGTATACACATGCAATTCTTACACCCTACATGAAGTTAAATCTATGTCTTATAGTTCTTTTAAAGGTTAGAAAGGATGATGTAGATTTGGCATCTGCAGGAAGAGAGTTCCATAAAAAGGGCCCGCTGGAGGAAAATGATGTTTTCCCAGTTTCGCTTCTGCGTTTAGGAAGATTGAAATCATGAGGAGGACCTAGTATTGTAGCGATTAGTAGTCATCATAGACTCAGCACATAAGTAAGATGGGACAAGAACTTTAAAACATTTGTACATACAACAAGCAGAAAGAAATTGATGTATTGTGTGAATTTTCATTATACCAGTCTCTTTATGAAGGTTTTCGATGTTAATATCTCTAACACCAGCTCCCAGAATAATCCGGGCAGCCCTATTATAGATAACCCGGATGGTTTTCATATCCTTGACTGATACAAAACCCCACACCGGGAGACAATAATCTAGGTGAGGTTGAATGATAGCTTTAACAATGGTTTTCAGTGTTGCTCTGTTAACAAATTTACTGATACTGGACAACAAAATGATATGCATCACACGCTTGTGGATAAATGGAATGAAAATTTTAAAAAAGAAGTCTTGTAATACTTTGATTCGTATTAGCTCAGCTATTATTACCTTTCCTTGTGAAGATAGCTGCCATCCTTAGTTTCAGTTTTGCTGTAGAAAATGTTCTCTGGTGGGAAAATGACTATGATGGTGCATGATGTTGATAGTTTGTGCGTCGAATGGTGCACTAGGTGCCTCTGGGCCTTCACTGTCCCCCAAGCGGTGAAGTTTGGCAGTAAAATGTTTATAGATTTTTGTGTGATAACCCATTTTCTTCCAATTCACTTTGAAGAACAGAAGGAATCTGATCACACACGGACTACGTACGATGTGGAGAATCATGTGGCTGTTGGAGACGTTTTTCCCGAATTTCATGAAGCTGCTGCAGTTTTTGGCTTGCTGTTCCTTTGACATAATTTAAGATTGTAAAGTCGCCATGTTCATTTAGAGTCTAAATGGAGAATGGATATGGGTAGAGAGTGTTCGTTGTTGTCAGTAGATAAGCTTCGACCTCATTGTTTTCTTATATGGATGATTTTACATCTGCGTCGATAGCTGCCTTAATTTCGAATGTAGTCTTATTTTCGCTGACCCCAGCATTGGATTCGCACTGATTGACATACATGTCAACAGCCCATTTGTATATTTTGATGTTAGTTTGTTTTCATGGATGGGTCAACATCACACAATTCTTCTGCTACATGTGTTGAGTGTTTTTACCTAAACCATTTTCAAGATAACTTGTATTATTTACTTGTTGTTCTGATGTAATGTTTGACCCATAAAACATAAGTAGAAACATTTAGTGTATTCATTGGTGTGAGATAGTCGGCAACATATTGCGAAATAACGCAAAATCGGTAATGGCGGCACTAATTTGCATAAAAAACATACGAAGGACATTTTTTCGGCTTATTAACATCATTTTTCTGTTTTCACGCATATCTTCCTTCATAAAAATTCAACTCAGAAGTTGAAGTCCGGGGTGTGCACGGAGGGCCATTTTTCGACTAGACTACTATGCACGTTACAAGTCCTCAAACCTAAAAACCAAAGGTCATGTGAAAACAGACATGATAGATTTCCATTTCAACGTGTAATGGATTTCCGGAAGTCGTAGGATAGGGAGTAAACAAATAGTCTAATTCCAATGGATATTTGCCACGTACCCTTTGCTATTGGGCTTGGATTGTAATCGTAACTCACTAACCAATATCGAGTTGACAGCATAAACATTCAACATTTATTGGTGTAACTGCCATTGATAAACCTGATAGAAATCATTCCAAACATTATTAATACTGCTTTGATGTACGAAAAGATCCCGAGTACTACGTCAAGTATCCTAACACACATCGCAACAAACAAAGACTAACCCGACTGGTGACTGCCGCGAAGTCGACATCGGCGAGTACCTCAGTTAGCAGGCATAAGTAGAATAAACATGGAATAATTGTTAAAATAATCACAAACCTTACCTTTGTATAAGGTCGTGCTTACTTCCTCTCATAGAAATAACTTTTTCACGCAATCTCAGATTCAGTTGGCACGGCTTCAAGCCTTTTCCCCATGTATTTAAAGGGTTCTCGAAATCGAAGCTGCTTAATCTATCACCACTGGTACACGTGCGCCCTCTAGTTAATGCAAATTTTCCGAATAGCCCCATTGTGTTTGTTGTCTAATTTTGTCGAGAAATAGCTGGATGTCTAGAACCGATTTGATAGCTACGGCACTCAGTCAAAACTCTGCAGAACAGACAGCTGCAGATTTTCAGTGCAAACTCTCACGGCTAGTCTCGAGGTTGCAAGCTATAATAATATAATAGTTTGATCATGTTCGGGAATTGGCATTCCAGGGTTAGAGTTCTTTGGTTCTAGAGTATAGTGTAATAGGCCTGTTGTTTCGCAAGATGGAGTAAGAAGAATGCATGTACTTTCAAAAGTGTCAATTTCATCTTCCTACACGTATGCATGATTTCCACAGAGAAAAAAAGTGCCTGTCAGCCGTCTCTTAAACCTTGTTGCTGGAAACTGACAGATTGGTTTTCTGAGACCTGGCAGAATGGCGTTACAGAGTAATGAAAAGCCCTGGCCTTCAAAGGTCATGGATTGGCGTGTTTATAATGACATTAACCGTGAGTAATCGTACGTATTTTATATGGGTGACTGGAAATCAGCCTCTCAAAAATGTGAACTCATTCGTACTTTCCTTGTGTATGCGCTTAAATCCGTATCGACTGTGTCTATTTTAAGTTCGTCTATGCCTTTGTTTAGAGCATTGATCGAAGCACTACGTAGTTGGAAAGGTGGTGGCAACGTGTATGGTAAGTAAACCCTCGGTACTTGATCTCTACGTGTTTAATAGCTACACCAATCAGCGATTGCATTAAAGGAGAATGCCACCCGATTTAATTCGTCTTTTTTACCGTTTTAATCAGACTATATCCACATCGCCAATTATACGGTCGTCCTCAGCTTGCTGAGAGTTGGCGCGTTAACCTGTGAGGAAAGTGAGAAACGACGAAGCGACGTCAGGGGTTCGTCTGCAGAGTTAGTGCCGCTATATTGCGGTGCATCGTTCCCGCTTGTCCGAACTATGAAGCTGTGAAGAAAGCGGGCATATCGTTTTTTCGACTTCTTCGAGAGCCCGAAATGCTTGGGAAGTGGCTCGCGGCAGTGAAGAATGAAAGGTACGCCGTTAATAGCAAGTATGAGGTCGTGAAACATCTCCGTGTCTGAGGCCAGCATTTTGTCGACAGTGTTTTCTCTGAGGAATTCCGGCTTACCAAAGAACTATCCATGCGTTCCGTTGTCTGTGCATGTTCACGGCGCCTCTCTAGTATTTCTTGATCAGTGTATTCCAGTTCGGCCTGTGAAACCTAACGATCAGATCCGTGAAGTCTTCATCGGGAAAAGCTGTTGCGAAACAATTACTCGATTTTATATGCTATGGTCACATGTTAGGGGAATCTTTATTTAGAAATACAAATACATTATTCAAACTAGAAAGATTATTGTCACGGCGTGACAATAACGGACTCTGCGCGTGCGTATTACTGGAATTATTATGCGATGTTACTGACAGCAACCCGTTTATCAATGTGAGAAGGAATTCTTTAAAATTGTAGGAGAAATTACATATTAATTTTTGATGACCTTTCCACTAATTGCCCACTTCCGGTGCATTATGAGCCATGATGAGGGGGGTAATTGTTAACTCGATTTATAGTGTGGTTAATGCTAATAATCACAGATGTTTTACTTTAAGCACTTCAGAATACAAGATGAATGATTGGTCAAATTTTCAGAAGAAAAATGCACCTACTATTTACTGACCCCATGGGTGCACCAAATGACCTGAAAATTTAGAATTCAAACTCAGTTGCACTTAGTAAACAGATACGTAATTCTGAAGTCTCTAGCTCAAAATTTTAGTTTGCACTCAATGACTTTGACCTATTTTTTTGATTGGTTAGGCATATTGCAAAGTAAAGTAAGTATTCAATAGCGGAGTTGCAACGCCGCCATATTGGAAATGGGTCAGAATGTTGCATTGTGGTTAAGCCGGTAAACAAGTACGTCGGCAAGCGTGGGGGCGAACCGGCCACAGGGAGGTTATACGTGTTGTGTGCCTGGCATGCTATAATACCAGTTAGCGAAATAAAAAATTTAGTTACTACCTGTTTCCCAAGGATCAAGAACTGCGTTAAACATGGGTCAGAGACATCGGTAGAGCTGGTAGCAAAGGCCGACTTCGTGAATTCTTTCCGACTTCGTAGCATAAAGTGTGCAGCGCTCATTTTGAGGGCGGCAAGAAAACGTATCTTAGAAACTGCCCAACAATATCTCCCTTCAAAGAAACAGTAACAAATACTCCACGGCGGTTGGTAGTGAAAAAAAAACTTGTTTTCGCTTGACCAGAACCAAGCCAACATGAGCAATTTTGAGGATAATGCCTCTGCACAATCACCTGTTCTGGGTCGACTCACTTAACGTATGCACACTATATGCATTACGCGCTAAGATAAAGCGTGCAGATTATTATTATTTACTTTCTACAAAATTGTGGTACATTGCTATCAAAATTCGTTGTTAAATTACGATCATTTTTCATAAAATTTTGTTGAAGTTCCAGGGCGAAATCTTGCCGACAAATGCGTAGCTGCTGGTCTCGCAATCGTCGATAGGGCTTGAATTCTTAAATAAGAATACAGCTTTGACTCAACAAATTACCTGAAATCCTCCTCAAGTTTTCCAAATAGCGTCTCTAAGATTTTTAAGTTCTTGTGAAGTCTGGATTAACTGCAGATTAAGTCCAAATCTACGCTAGATTGTAGCACGCAACCCGAGAAAAATCTCTGTGGGAACACATGTTGTTGTCACGTGACGTTTGTTTTGAAGTTTGTATGCGTGTGTGTGAGAGTAAGCGTGCGTGTGCTTGTCAGAGTTCATTTGCCAGAGTAATGTAATGATCTAGGTGTGCATTGTATCCAAAAAAAAAATAAGTCAAGCAGTCAAGCAGAGCGTGTTTTAATATTTACGGCTTAGCACTTGCTGGCCTCATCTGCTAAAAACGTTCGAGAATTTTTTCGGTAAGACCGACATGTCACTCATTGAGTCGCCGGGTGAGTGGATGCGTGACCGTAGTGTAACAGCTATTTCCCGGAAGATTTGGGGTGTAAGGGTGCGAAGTGGGTCATTTTGACCTTAAAAACACCAATTATGATTAGTTAAATAATTTCTCTTAAAAATAATGCAGAAGCTTTTTACGGTATTGGAAACTTTCGGAAATTAGTGCCAATATTTATTTGCCGATGCTATGTTACCCGATTAATCTTCGATGACAGTCGGTACATTATGCAGCGCGCGCTTCTTGGTCGCGTGCTAACACTGGTCGAGTTTTTTTTATTAGTCTTCGATTCACGGTTTTCACATGCACAAAGAAGTTTGAGGCCGGAGAAGATCTGTACTGGAAAGAAACAATGCAATCCCGCTCTTTGACAAGTACGCTGTGTCTGTTTTCAAAGTCCAGACCCGCGTAGTGGGGCACATCCCTCGCAAGAGCAGCAAAACTTCTGCGTTCTTTTTGAATCGCGGCGTAAGTTTGAAGTGTATACGGACATAACGGTGAGGCTCGTGGTCCGTTACAAATTCAGGCTGTCGGATCTTTCAATTGATAAATTGGAGACGTTAGAACTGTAGGTAAGGGCATTTTTCGCATGTAGTTCATGGGCTGGGCGCTTACTTTAGCAAAGTCTGAAAACGCGTTGGGGCACTTGTTGAGCCATGGGCGCTAATTAGGGCGAATAGCGGCAGAATTACATACAGCAGCGTAGTTTAATGCACACAAATTACACGTCGTGCAAACCAGTCGGTCATCCCGTTTACCATCAACAATCCCAGTAGCCTTTGCGCACCCTAATTTCCGGACATGCGCAATCGTTAAATCAATTCGGTTGCAACTCCGCTATTGGCATGTTGACTTACACCAGTGTGCTGAAATTGAAAAGAATTCCTTGAAAAACGTAAGACATATAACATTTTGAACGTTACATGACCTTTGCACTAATTGACCTTATCCGGTGCATTTTAAGCATCTTTAGGAGAATTATTGCAAAGCCCATGGAAAATGTGTTTAACGCTGAGAATCACAGTTGTCTAATGGTTGACACATCAGAATACATGCTGATTGAAAAGGTCAAATTTTCAGAAGAAAAATGCACCTAATGACCCCCATGGTTGCACTAAATGACCTGAAACTTTAGATTCCGATTTGATTTATCTGTGGCAATCAGACCTGTCAATTTGAAATGTCTAGCTCAAAATTTTAGTTTGCACCTAATGACCTTTGACCTATTTCACCGGATTGGATGACCCGATTACTTAGAAAAGTACTTTTTAAATTCTCATGTTAACTTATACCTGTGAGCCGAATTTTAAAAAGATAGCTTTAAAACTGAAGGAGGAGTAGCATTTTAAAAATTACATGACCTTTGCACCAAATGACCTCTTCCGGTGCAATATGGAATATGATTATATAACCAATCAAAATTTATGTACTGCCAAAAATCACATGCAGAATTTAAAGAACATGTCTCCACCCATTTTGGAGTTATTAAGCCTCAAAGTTGGTCGGAAGAAGAATAAGAATAAGAAGAAGAAAATTGAAGAAAACCCAGGAACAACAGTACTCTGCGCTTACACGCGTAGAGTAATCATTGTTAATGTACAAGTTTTGCCCTGACGGTCTGTGACTTCGCGGCCCCCGCAAGTAAGTAGATTTTCAGTTTCGTGGCTAATTCAAGTAAGTAATTACGTGCACATTATTTCTTTGGCTCACTATTAACAGTGTTGTATAGGGGCGTAGGCACACGTAGGCGCAGCCAACCACCTTTTGGCATTTGAACGTAGCTGTTACGCACCGTAGGTTACGTTCAATGCTCAAGATGATACGATGGGCTTTCGGCGCCTACTTACCTCTACTTTTACCACTACAGCACTTACTATTGCAGTCTTTTCGTGACTGGAGGTTTAGTTTCCAGCTTAAGCTGGTTTATGTTGGTGCCAGTCCCGGCGGCCGCGAAGGGCCTGATCGGGTTCCGAGCCACTGGCCAGGATAACGAGTCAGTCCGGCCGCGACGGGTCTGATCGGGTTCCGAGCCACTGGCCGGGATAACAAGCGTTTTGTGTGTTTAAAACTCAAAAAATCACAAGTCTAAACAACACAGATCTAGGTTCTCTTGCCTGTATTTAACGGGAGAATACTTCGAATTTATCTCCGAACAGACCCCAAACTCCTGTTACGGCCCTTGGTAAATTGGTCTGTCGAACTTTGTAGGCTACGGTGTGTCCAAATACCAATAAATCCTTAACAGCGAAATAAAACAAAGGGTTTTACATCGATGGTAAGTGATTTATTGGTGTTAAACGATGAATTCAAGCGATACGCTGACACCAGTAACCCGTGTTGTGAACTGTTGATCAGACTGCGTGTGAAACCAACGACGTCATTGGATAATTTCAACACCTCCGTCTGCCGTCAGTTGTCAGGTAACCGTGGCAACCAAACGTGCCGTTATCGAGTAGAACTACTCGATCTAAATTGACACAAAATATGTTGTTTTTGGGTGGCATTCTCCTTTAACCCATTCACGGCTTTTCAAACACAAAGTAGGCCTGGGTGGTATCGAATGCCGCAAAAACATGACACAATTTTGGTAACGACGCGTAATTTCGTTAAATGTTAGCTGCCTCGGTTACTGATCTAAGACCATATTAAATCTGTGTACCCGAAACTCAGCTCAACCATGGCTGCGGTGTGATTGTTTAAGTTCCGAGTCTGAGTTTAAGTCAAGTCTAAGTTCGAAGATTATACTCTGGATCGTTCGTATCCGAGGTCTTGCTAACAGAGATACGAAATTTCTGGGAAAATATGAGACAGATCACCGGACATCATCTGGTTCATGCAAGTGCGAGATGCGAAAAATTTTGAATTACAAAACGCCCGGAAACTTGTAATGTTAAGTAAAATAAAATATTTCATTAAGTTTCCAAAAGTTTTAAGACATATTTTTAGCATCTGGCAGCTAAAATGTTTATCTCAGACATATGCAAACGTAGTAGGCTATGCCTCGTACTAATTGAATGACATCCTAGATCACCAAGAATCGGTATACTGTAGATCAGAAGCAAGGGGTTCATCTACGTATAGTATAAAGTATATACCTCAACATAGTCGGAGAAAATGGTGGGTAATATCCTACCTTTTAGATTTGGACAAAATTCCTGTTACAGTAAAATAAAGCAGCTGATGAGTCCAAACCTAAACTTGTTGATGTGTTTTGGCAGAATACCGGATTACCATGGCATTGGTGCATAATTCAGCTTTGTGACCTCCCTTAGATTCAAGGGAGGATCACCAAAAATACATGGTTGCCTGTTTCTAACATGCCTTTGTCATCAAACCTAAGATTGTTGATTTTGGCCTCCTGAATATCTACCTAATTTTATGAATAAAAGGATCGACACATGGTTTGCACTGAATTGATAGCTTTGACCTCTAATTAGAAGACACGCCAATTAATAGAATATATTTAACGGCCACTGCGATGTTTCCGAAACAAAAAGCAAACAGAAAAAGCTCACGTAAGAAATTTGTTGTGTTTTAATTTGTGAATTGATTAAAAACATAACTAGTCTCCTGGGTTTACTTTTAATAACGCCATGCTTTTGTCATTAAATACACTATCTAGTTACATATGGAGATAATCTGACCGGATGTAAGATTATACATGTACGCTGGTGTTGGCATACGAAGTAAATGCTTAATCCGTTCTTGGAAATTAAAATGCACCTTCTGGTTGAATACTGCCGTAGCTTTCAGATGTCTACACAAGAAGACGTGCAAGTCGAACTCCAAAACTTGTCTTGCGACAACGACAAGGATAGCTGTGAAGCCGATAGGGAATTGTCGCAACCTCGCATCTGTCGATCGAAGTGGAGGATTTACATCAAGTGCACGGTTCTAGAAAAGTCACTGCTGGCAGCAGTCTTTGTCCTCCTTGTTGTGGTCATCACGCTAATAGCATATTTTACAGGTAACGGGAGATGAACTTGAATCAGCGCATTATGTACCTGCAGCCTCGTCCCCAAGATTCAAGATGGCGCTGATCGGTTTATCCATTGAGGCTTGTACCACTCTTCCACGAAGGGTAGCACTGTGTAGTGTAGTTTATTGCTTAAAGTAATGAAACCGACGCCATAACATTCAGTCATTCCCATTGGTTGAAATCTGGGACACCCCTTTCAATTTACCGTTACGTAGTATGGCGACCACCTTTGACTTGAATAATTGCAAATGATATAAAAACGGCAGTGATCGATGTAAACAAAATTAAGACAACCCCGATCCCGTGGCTAATCCTAAACTGGTAGAGTGCTTAGAAGGCGTGTGCAAGTAGTTGCGATGTGATCGATAAACTTCCGACCAAGCATGCGCATTGATGCCCACACACGGAATTCCGTGTGTCGTTCATCAGTCATGTTTCCATAGGGCCACTTTTCAGTATAGGTGGCGCTGTGTCAGAGGGTGCACTGAGGCTTGGTTATGGGAAATACCTTCTCCTCAATGTTTGCCCGCTGCCTTGACGTCATTAAAATATAGGCAGATTTTAATTATTTTCACAGGCATTGTTGCTGCCTTTCATGAAGCAGAAGGCATTGAGAACAGTTTATCCCGTCAGCACGCCGTCTTTTTGGTCACATCACGTGACCTAATGAAGATAAGTCGTAAAATAGTTTTGCCCCCGACAGGGACTCGAACTCACTTCTCACTGAAAAAGATATATTTACACACACACAATGGAGATCAAGGGTAAGATGCCCATTACTAAGTGTGATTGGATTCCCGTGATTGCCCAGGGTCCCGATGGCTCAGTGGCTAGGGCCTCTGCACTCAGTGTTAGCAGAAGGTCCTGGGTTCTAGTCCCGGTGGGAGGCAGAAATTTAATCGTACTTGTATTGATTAGGTCTCGTGATGTGCCCAAAAATATGGCGGGCTGACAGGATAAACTGGTCTCAACATCACTTTCTAAAACCGCTTTGAGGTGATGGCGTGTTACAACTATTATTAATATCTCTTGATCTAGTTACACCGACCTCTTGTTTAGAACGACTGAAACGTCGTGACAGTTAAATAGACAAGAGGTCGGTGTAAATAGCCCAAGAGATTTTAATAATAGTTATTCTTAACATATTTGTACACCTCACTAAAAAGATGTATTTATACAGAAGACATTGTTATGGTTATTTAAAATAAAGGTTGTTGGAGTACTTATTTTCAATTCTTTTTTATTAAAAGTATCATTGAAATTAATCTGTTTTCTAATAATTATACGTTATTTTTCCAATAATTTAGAAGTAAATTGCTCCAATATAGCGTTAGTTTTCATTTTTGTATTATACTGCAAAAAATCAAAGTTGATATAATTTTAGCATAGGCGGGGCACCATAGGGGTCTGGGGGGGCTATAGTCCCCACTTATTTCACTACTGCACAGCAAGGGGCTGGGGAGCGATAGCCTCCACCTATTTCAGTGCTTGGCCACCCATGTTTATATTACTCGTGATATTCCGGCGATATTCGTAAAAATCTGTCAGAACTCTTATACATTTCATTTCCTATAACCAAGCCTCAAAGGCGCCATCTTGAGGCTTGGGAAAGAGATTGTACGTACCTGTTACCCTTCTCCATACCCCATTGATTCATTATGAAAGTTGCTTCTGGTGCATTTTCGCCTCCCTGTGTCACAAAATGAGATATATACATGTACATACATGTACGAACATACATACATTCATGCATCTAGGCATGCATGCATCCATTCATGCATATATACATACATACATATATACATACATACATACATACATACATACATACATACATACATACATACATACATACATACATACATACATACATACATACATATCTTAATGATTTTTGTCCTACGGTATATGAGAACATGGTTTAAAAGTGAAGGCAACTTTTGTTCATGTCATGTTTAGCAAAAACTAAAGCCATATTTCTAAAACAGTGAAACGCACATAAAGGTGGAGCGTAGCGTTGCGTCCCGGGTTCTTTGTGTCCCGTGTTCTATGTGTCCCGCGTTCTGTGTGTCCCGTTTTATGGATTTCGGGCTCTATATGTCCCGGGTTTTATGTGTTCCGGTCTTTTGCGTCATAATGCATGCGCTAAGCGGACGAGTGTGCATGTTTCAGCTACAATTATCGCCATTTTAGGTGCACATGACAACATACAAGTGACCCTGCAACTATGGTGATAACTAGCTACTGACTATATTCCCCGTATCTCTCACTTTATGGATGTTACCTGAGCTGTATGTTGGCACTTGCTGTCCTTTGTAAATATGATCCTGATGGTGTCTAATGAATAGACGAAACGTTGATTGAACATGAACATATTGGCTACAGGGGTGTTCTTCCCAACTTGTGGTTGGGCTATAGGTCAGCATCACGTGACAATTTCTCAATTTTAGCTAGGTCGCAAACGGCGGTCTTGTGTTGATTTTCTTGGTTGGTCTAGAGCTGACCAGTGACTGATAGACCGGCGCCGGTGTGAAAGTAACCATTGTCTCCCTGGAGAAATTGTCTTTAAGCATGTATTGTTTTTCAGCACCCGCGTAATCCACTGAATAATGCGCCAGTATGCCGGCATTAAAATTCAGGCAGTAAGGACATTCTCTACAGGGGGACAATCCCAACTTCACTGGGGCACACAGAACCCGGGACACACAGAATCCCGATATGTATAAAAAGGGACACATACTGTAGGGCCCGGAACACATAGAACTCGGGATGACCCCTTAAGCCTTGCGTTTTGCGAGTGACATCTATTTGTCTTGTGACCTTGTTTTTTCCCCATTGTACAACATAGTAATTCTCAGGATTTTCTACCGGAACAGTACATAGGAAGGGTCCATGTAAACCCTTCTTTTCTCGCCTTACAGATTGGGTTGACATGAAAAATCTGTTATAACAATTTCAATTCTTTTTTCGGAAAAAGTGGGCTGCTTACTGCACTCGTTTTCTTTCCTGTGCAGCGAGAAGTGGAATAGTTGATGACGTTTGCCACACATCTTCCTGTACCATAGTCTCTGGCTCATTATTGTCAGCCATGGATCCTGCGGCAGACCCTTGCGAGGATTTTGTACAATACGCTTGTGGTGGATGGATCAAAACACATCCCATACCAGAAGGACATTCAAGCTTGAACAGGATGACAGACTTGAAGTTGAAAAATGAGCAAGCCATCAAGGGAGTTTTAGGCAAGTATTTCAGTGCTGCTGTACCTGTATCAACGAAGCCTAGGATCTTGATAATTGTGTGGCTCCGCTGAGTCGATTCTACGATGGACAGCAAATGCTCTAGACTTGATATTCGAGATACCGTTGAAAATTCATTAATTAATTAAATCATCCAAACTGAGTTTCGCATGACTCACGACATGGTGCTGAATTCTACCAAAATCGTTTCTGGTTTCATGTTCTCAGAAAAGCCTCCGGCAAGCTTAGACGGTGAAGCGGAGAAGAAAGCTAAACGATACTACATGTCCTGCATGGATGAAACGGGGATACTGGAAGAATTGGGCGCTCAACCGTTGCTAGATTTAATCCGGTGAGTAAACGTATAAGGTAACTGGGTGTATTACATTTTACGTCTTTTCGTTTTCAAAACCAACAGTCCTTGAAACTTGGAGCTCCTAAGGAGCAAACAATACGCTTTACTTAAAGCCTAACTTCAATGGAATTTTGCTACTTTAGATGTATTAGGCTAACATGTAGTCCTAACAAAACCTTAGTCAAATAAGAAAACGCGAGTTCAATCACGCAAGTGTAAGCCCGTCAAATGATAAGTGAAGCTGCCTTTTCGTGCCATGTTGCGTCACCGCGAGATTCCATCACAAACAACAAAAGGTTGTATTAAATGGGGATCTGAATAGAACTCCATTGCGTGCGGGTGTTTTTCGCAGCTGTTTGAATTAAAAGGTGATTCTCGCGGTGACGTAGACAAACGCGAGCCAATACGCCTAATAGACATTTGGCAATTTATGGCAATAGTGGGCTCAGAGCGATGCGCTTATCATACTGTTGGAACCAAATTTACATGTGTTACCGTTGAAGATACTTAGGCTTTAAGAGTTTCGTATACAGGTGCGTGCGCCTTATCTTCATTTATAAGCACAGGTGACAATCTCTTTCAAATTTGTGTTCATGTCTTGTTATGGACGTTATTCGTGTTTTTGGCTATTTTCTTCGTTTAATAGCCAGTGTTAAATTGAATGCACGTAAACGTGTATCATTTTGTAACGGATACGCCTTGGTAAAGTTTCATTTATCATATAATATTAAAAAAGTTGCTCCTCAGTATCACAAATTGGCGCTTGCACCCAATTGCGAAAATAGGTGCAAGCTCAGGCGCACGATCCAAATACTAGCATAAACCGCGGTGAGTATCCATTTTGTTAACAGGTCATTCAACCGACTTCTCAACATTGAGTTTCATGATATACGAAGGCTTCCCGTCACCATTGCCTCGTCAATTTTTCGTGCACGTTTAGGTCTCTGGGAGGATGGAACATGAGTTCAACCACTGGCAAGTGGGATGCGGCTACCTTTGACCTCAACTCGTTTCTACAACAACTTGGACAGTTCATGGTCTTTCCTTTCTTCCAATGGGGCTCTTTAGGCGGATTACATATGATAAAGGCGAGTGAATAGCAGTTGCTTTTTTTAATTTTCGTTCTCACAAGTTAGTGGTTTCTTTTGTGCATTGCCAGAATGTAATGTGGAATCAGCTCAATAAAAACACGTTCAATTTCGCGACACAAACCGAAACTACTCAATATGGTTTTCTGTCTCTAAGTATAAGTTCAATTTTTCGGTTCCGAAACTAACCGAACAGATGTAATGGCACTTGAGCTTTCAGATTTTCGGCCTCGTGAATGGCTCACTGAAAAAATGCTCCAAATTTTACAGTTATTAATGGTCACTTCTCTGGTATAAGTCCAGTCTTACCTGATATACACGTAACACTCGAATACGCAACATGGTTTCTCATCGTTAAGAGTCCATACACAGGCAAGTGAAACCAAAATTTCCGTCCACTTCAGAAATCGGGGACTTGAACATTTTAACCGACAATTAAGTTCAACCATGTCATTGTTATTGAGACCAAATCTGTTTCAGATTTTATTTACTAATGATCATCATTCGGCAACTCCCCTCAAACACTGTTCTTGCCCATCAACCCATTTTCACCTGAAATTGTCGTCTATCACTTACATTCCACACCGTGACGGGGGACGTGTGAATACAAATAGGAACTTTTAGAGAATAAATGCATAGCACAACTTTAAAAATTTGCCGAAAAAATAAAGGAATGAAACTAAGAGTTGGGGGGGTATGGGATAAATACAAAACGTACTTCGAGTGGCGTAAATGATATCCCACTAGACATTCTTTCGTCTACGTCACTCTCCGTACGTTTTGTGTATGTATGTATGTGCAAACAATGCAGCAGCTACCAGATACATGTATTCACTCTAAAAACGTGTTTTTATTATCCCCATTCTTGCAATGAATATGCGTTGTGTCATTCCGTCAAGAGCGAGTGTCATTTCGAACTAAGGGACTCAGGGTAGCTAAAATCCACAGAAATCGGTTCAGTGTTGTACAGCCGTTGCGTAAATGAATTTTACGAAATGTACGTCCACACATTTGTGGATGCATAAAACCGTCTGGCGTCCCCTGCTGTATCACTTAAACACCTTCAGGATCCTAACATTAAGCTATCTTTCTAAGCTAACGACAAATGACGATTAAATTTGGACCGATCTGTCTGCCGCTGTGTTCCCTAGTAACAATTTTATTGTTTTTTTTACGTTTACCTCTCTATCTTCGTAGTTCTTTGATGGATTTCCATAAAATTTGGCGAATGGGTTTGTATTAAGGAGGCGACAACGCTTTCTCATTTTTGGACAAATTTGACGTACTCTGCACCACCCACTGGGCATTTTTAATTTTTTAATCCGTTTTTGGCGTCTACGTATCCGCCAAACGGCTTAAAGGATCATGGCGATATCTGGAAGATGTACTTCTGTTGAGAAGACTGCAGCTGGCATTAATTTTCGGACGAGAGTACCATCTCGCAACGTCTAGTACAGAGTAATTCACTTCCCCCTGTGAGCAACTTTTCAGAAAAAATCACAAAGTTCACGATTTTAAATACGCACGAAGGAAAAATTCTGTGGTTACCACTGAGATTTTAATCTCCCTCCCTCTTATGATAAATGCGCTCATGCGCTCAGAGACAGTTGCTTGAAATCACTTGAGATCAAAGGGAAATGTGTTACGTCTATGTCTTGCCGTACCAAATAAAGAGACGTGCTTTGCCTTGTGGGAGAAAAATCGACGAAGTGGCGAGCACTTGACAGATCATTTTTTGAAATTTGAAGCTAAAAAAATGCTTTGATGCGAAAAGAAATTAAAAATCTTTACTTACAAATACCAAAGTTACCTGTAGTCCGGGAGTCAGGGGGCTGAACCTGGATTTGCCGGATAAAGTTTTTTCCTTGCTGTTTCATGTAGCCTAGGGTTAAGCAACCATGATTTATGGGGGTGACCGTTCGCAACACTTGAGTATTTTTTAAATAAGCAAATTAAGGTCATCATTATGCAAAATTTTATTTTTGCATATGATTTCTTTACCAAGCACTGCAGCCAGATAATTTGGACGTTTTTACCCATGTTTTCATGGTCAACAAATTATATAGTATAAGTTTGTTTGTGAATACATAGTTAATTTGCATAATTTACAGGGGCGGATCAAGTATTTTGAGTTAAGGGGGATAAGGCACAGGAATAACCAGAATTTCGCCATGTGCGCGCGCCCAGATTAAGTTGTAGGGAAGCAGGGGTCTCGAATTTTTGGGTTCCTGGACCTTATTACTAAAAAACACAATAAACGGAGTTTGTTCAAGACCTATGCATTGTGCATTCTTTCCCCAAGACCCCTGGGTGGGCATAATTAATGCAAATTTGCATAACTAATGCAAATTAAGGGCGCCATTATGCAAAATGCTACTCATGATATTTACACCTTTAGGTTAATGAAATCAGTTTGCAAGTTGCATGATAAATTAGCATAATTTATGCAAATAAAGGCGGTCATTACTAAAAATTCTGTCTGTTTCTGCTCGTAACTTTCTTACGGGGGGCACTACATGTAAATTATTTTGGTTTTTCTACTGAGGAATCTAATGTAATCTGTCATTACACCATAAACATAAATAATCTGTAATTTATTACACAACATTACAAATTCTAGCTTTGTCTGATACCCAGGGTACGTAGTAGATGACCAAAATTTTTAATTGCATAAACCCTGGACAATAACCTATCGAATGGATACCAGTCACAAGCGTTTCAAAAGCTAATTCAACACTCGGAACGTGAGCAGACTACAGTATAACGTGCCCAAAATATTGTAAGGAGTAGAAAATTGACACTGCAATTGTATCTATTTGATTTTCGTGGAATCTGACCTTTGCAGATACACCTAATCATCACCAGTATGCAATAGAAGCAAGTTGTACACCATGCGGAATTATTGATGGTGAGAGTGATTTGTTTATGGCATCTTTCTTCCACCCATAGTCCTCTGGATCTAGTGCTAGTGATATTCCACCACATGACTGTCTGGTAATGGGCTCTGTTTACATGTACGTATACATTCTCTGTGAATGTATGTTGTCGGTGACAGTTTGGGGGCGGACATATATTTCTTGCCATTTCTCTTCCCCATACCAGTAGTCTGGTTCATGACGTCTTCCTGATTCTCTTCATTCCATAACAGGTTCATATACATTTAGTGACCTGTTTCATGACATCAGAATTTGTGCATTAAAAGTGCCGATGGCTGACAGGTCATGTCCAGCCTTCAATATTTTAACGATGGGTCCCTTTCCAACTCCATAAAAGCATGCCACCGTGTTACACCCGTACAGCGCATGGGCAGGGAGGAGACCTTCACAATATCGCTACACGTTTCCTCTGTTAACTTTATGTCTACTACTGTTCTAGGCTTACTAGGTGATTTCATGGTTGTCGTATTTGAAGCTGTTCCTTGTCATAATAATGCACACAAAGGACAAATACATTTACGTCATCAGAACCAACCTAAAATTTGCTAAGTTCATATGCACATTTTATGTCCTTTTGTACGATAATGGAGCTAGCTTCTTTGTGGGATGTCTCCAGTGTCCTTGTACTATATTAAGGGAGAAGGGTCTTCATCAGTGATTACCTACTTGCGTTCCTAACGTACTGATTGCCTTTCTCGAAGTCTGATAACATTGCCTGTCAAATGCTTATTGTTTCATGTACGTTAACTGTTGGAGTAGCAATCCTGTCACTGCTAATGTTCACCACTGTGTCATTGGGATTAACATTAGGATATAATAGATCGATGCTGGTATCTGATATTGATAAATTCGTTCCAATATCCTGGGCATGTGCATGAAGACTTGCCTTACTTTCTTCCCTGTGATAGGTTTTAGTACAAGATCTATTTTTACCGCTCTCCATCTCTCCAAGATCTGTTTCAATCTTGTAGGACAAACGGCAACTTGTGCCCAAAGCTTAAGAGTCTCTTCTTTGAGGACAATTCCCTACTATTCCCTCATTACTGTATCCGTACCTCATGAATGTGGTTCCTATAAACTGATCGCTCAGAGCCCCATTCCAGCATTCACCCAAGTCATTAAACTAATCTGCGTTTTTTCTTTGGGAGCGCAGGGCAATAGGCAATACCTTTTTTGATCTTCAAGGTATCAAACTGCAGAGCACATACTACACAAAATATAAAATTCTTTCTTTCTTGTTTGTACACATGGCCATTGGCATAAAGTACAACAAACAAAAAAACAAACAAGATCATTGGAGTGCTATGCACGCTAGTCAGCAACACACAAGCTTTTCCGTTTTTAGATGCGTAATATACACATTTCACAACTGAGCTATCGGGATTACATAACAGTCTATGAAATTTAAACATAGATGGACTTGACCATAATACTTTCTTACTACATCATCAAAACAGAGATTCTGCAAATTAGTCAGGCTACAACCTGAAACTAGGGTGCGAATATTTATAACTAACCTCTGGTGTCTGATGCATTAGTTATAAGCACAAGTAGAATTTTGAATATGGCAGCTGTTATGTGTGTAAATTATCAATTATACAAATTCATGATGACCATGAAAACATGACATCAAGTCGAAAATAATCGTTTATGGCGACCGCATTTTCTGTCTGTCAAATAACTTAAATGACCGTTTTAAAACTAAATAGATGGGTCCTGATGAAAAGACAGTGGTTGATGTGGATTTTGGACGGGACTGACTTCTGTGGAGCCTACTAGTGATTATTTTATCTTTTTTACTACTTCTGCTACACCGTTTTTTTACATGATTTTCGTAACATTTTGCAAGTTTTTCCAACAAATTCACAATAGCTTCCTACGACTTTTGAACGTCTCTGAGTACCGGTGTGGCCCTTAATGGTACATGCAGTTTTTTTTACTTTTTGTGTTTGTTTGTGTATCTTCAGAGTAGATTGCCGGTATGTCTGTTGACAAGAGCACTACGAACGTAGATTTCTTCATGGGCCCAAATACGGCGGTGCTCCCTAGTGAATTCCTTTTTAACATCACATCACATGGACTGTTGAACTACAGCTTCGCCTGATGTCAATTTATTTTTCACATTCGCTTCTGTATTCGGTGACAGATTTTCATGGTAAAGAGGGAATAGCCTTCTTTTTAAAGACAATAACACCTTCACATTTTCGGGCCGTTAGGCGCATTCTGTGCCTTCTTATGGTCAATTTTAGGATACTAAATGAAGAAACACCCCTGGAAGCACACCGTTTGCGTTGCAGTCGTGTGCGCATTTCAACGCTCGGCGTTTCTCTTGGTTATTTTAAAAAATGTGATTTTTTTCTTTCATTGTGTAACGTTGTTGTTGTGCTTGTTTGTCATCAAGTAAATGAATAGAGATAACGAAATCAAATCGAATAGGCGTATCTAAAAATTCGTGGCATTTATTGTAGGTTCTACCTGGAGGTCTGACGTTAAATACACCAAGGTGGTATTTTGGTAACACAACTTTTGAGGAAGATAAGGTAGGGCTGGCTCACCTGAAACATTTTGTCAAACTTAATTCATGGAATTTATAAATTCGTCCTTGTTTCAATAATCTTACTGTCTGCTTCTTGAACTTTCAGCACCTGGGCTCTCTGTTGAAATACATGATCAGAATAGGAAAGCTTATCGGCGTACCCGTAGACAGCGATACACATAACCAGTTTGTGAAACTAATACAGTTTGAAATACAACTGGCCAAAGTAAGTCAATCCACAAGATTGTAAATTATTTACAATAATGGATATACCCGAAAATTTCCATTGTGCATCAGTGCGCCTGCAACAGATTGGATGTTTCTCAAAAATATATTTTCTGGAAATGAGACGCAAAATTATAATGAACCGTTTTGTGTTTTATTTGACATGGGTTACAAACAACGAAATAATGTGAACTGCATAAATTTAGTTTGTTCTTATTTTTGAAGTAGCTGCAAATAACAAAAGCATTAATTCCCAATAGATGGCAGCAGCATCCTGATGTATTTCCTAACATCAACCAATTAGAATGTCCAAATATTTTGGTAGCTACGCTGGTTGTCTGAGGTAGCTACGCTGGTTGTCTGGTGTTCTGTATCTGGTGATGTTTGCATTGTATTTACCTTATTCCGCAGATAGCCTTCGGAATCCACACATTTTCTACTACGAGAAGAATATCAAGGCAAAATGTTGGTTCACCTGTGGTAAGTACCTTCTCATTTCTGTTGTTACATTTTCGTATGTAGTTATAGTACTTTTGTGGATGCTCCAAGAGCGATAAGTTTTATTTGAACACTGTTCCACTACTTACTGCTTCAGTGGTAGGAATGGGTGTTCATAATGTGAATAATATGATACCTTCTCGACCGGGAGACTCATTACTTCTAATTGCAACACTTTACACGAATGAGTCAATACACGCTTTGATATTGGATTCCCCGTTTATTTATTATACTTACGTGAAGCTAAATGAATCCAAGCTTGGGCAACAAAGCTGAAACCGCGTCAAGTTGCCGTATTTTATATTCAATCATGCTGTCCAAGTTTTAATTAAATTATAAAAGTATGACTTAGCAATTTTCAGATCGACTGGTCACAGTTCTTCAATGCCTCATCAATGTCTGTGCGTGATTATGATATAGTGGTGTCACCGGTATACTATCGTGCACTAAACGACCTACTGCGACACATGCTGCAAACAGAAGGTGGAAACAAGTAAGTCCGAAAACATGTGCTGTCTGCAGCTACGTTGAAATCCAATGTGGCTGGCAAAAATGAACTTATTTTGCAATGTTCATAATCTGTGGAATTGACTTCATTTATTCTCAGTTTCAATTTATAAATTTGTGCTATGATTAAGCAGGAATTTGACTGACACTTAAAACATGCAAAACGCCTGTAAAACTGTTTGTGAAACTTTTCCAAAATCTTTTAAAATTGAGAAAGTATACAGTGGTCTAAAAAGAGAAAAAATGTAATGCTCAAGAAAAATCATTTCGTTATTACTCCTCACATATTATTCTACGTTCAGTGTGAACCAAATAGCAAATTTCTAGTCAATGCTACTTAACTTCACGCAAGATCCTGCGCAACTACAAAAATCTGTGCAAAGTAGATCATCTGTGCAAAATTTGTGTAATAATCTAACGATGTGTTCAGCATCTGCGTATGATGAGTTTTTTTTTGCATGACTTCACAGCTTCTGGAAGGAAAGGCCAAAATTGCTCCCCATTGACCCATTTTTCCGACCCCAGTCCGACACCAGACTTAAAAAGTTGCTGCTGCACTAAGAAACCTTGATTCCATGAATATTGCCTGGTAAAAAGACATGTCCCATACTCTATTAAATTTGCTTCTATACATCTGTAGATAGGATGCGAAATACCTTTCTTCCGCTTGCGAGAAGTTCTCATCTGGCATCTAATAGTGCCCTGTCATGAATAAAGACAACAAATTTCTGAAGTACCTAAAACTCATCCCGAGAGAGTGCGTTTGGTCTGTTTGACAACATGTAAAACGTTGTGTTGCTTCAGAGAATGCTCGATATGTTTTCACATCTCTTTTCTTGTCAGTGTAACCAAATGATGACATTGTCTCGTAGCCAGACATTGGATGGAAGGAAAGAAACGACTTTGGCTTCGTAGTTTCAAGAAGTGGTGCAAAACCGCTTGATGGAATAAGCGAGTTGTGATTAGTTTCGCCGAAAGAATCCCAAAGCTCATCAACTGCAATTAAGATAATACCACCGTTTCGGTTTCCACTCTAGACCATTTTTTGAAGTATGGCGTGCGTGTAGGAAGAATTTTGTATCGTCTTCTCCATTTTTCGTATAGCAATGACAACACCCAGTGCCTTCCTAAACCTAACTCTAGTCCCTTAGGTGGATGTCATTATCTTCCCCAAAGCACCGAACTTTACAATGTATTCCGACCAGAACGACGCTTATTTTGATCCAGTGACACTCTGAGAAAATTGTGCCAGTTTGGTGAAATTTATTTCGAGCTTGTTACCTTTACATTATTTGCCCGGTACCCTTTTATTTGCGTAACATTTAACAGCTTTACGCATTCAATGCTTCTCGCAATATATGGCACTTGACAGAGAGCTCCGAGACATTGGACTGAGGGATTACGTATTCAATCGCTTTGTTTCATTCTGGCTTGGATTAAATGATCGCTGCAAATTGGCAGTGGAGTTTCTGTAGACCAAGTGTAGCAGGTAGAGTCCTGGTATAGGTCGCGAGAGGATTTGGTTACTAATTGAAACAAAAAAGGCGCAACTTAAAACCAAGGTTTAGACATGTCGTTCTGGTGTTGTCTGGCCTTGAAGAACCATCTTTGTTAAAAGCCAGAACCCTCTTTGGAAGGGCGTCTGTTCACATTTAAATTTGAATACTTCTGGCTAAAGTATCCCAGCTCATCATTCGACCTGCATGCATTGGGTAGATGTGAGTGGAATATTTTCTAATTTCAAGAAACAGCAAGACGACAAATCAACTTTTAAAAATGTTGATTGAAAACCCGTAATTTGTTGAGTCGCGAATTGATTGTCGTGACAGGATGTTCGTCGGAACCTGTCGAAGCCATACTAGTGTGGTTCTACATCGCAGTCATTAAACTAGACGCTGAATTTCAATTTCAGGCGACAAGCTTTGGGATTTTGACAAGATTTCCATGATTTTTGCCTATGTCATACACCTGAGACTGGTGTAGGATTCTCTTTCTTGTTTCAGAACTTTTATTGGTTTCTAGCACACTCTCCCTTCCTCTACCCCTCGTCCTCCTCCCCTGTCTATCATGAAACTTGGCAAAGAACTATCACCACTTCAACAGTAGCATGTTCGGGATTGAAGTCTATTAAATTTTCAGCACTCTTCGTAACTACATGATGTGGACGGTCGTACACAAGTTCGTCCCTTATTTGTCCTCGCAGTTCAGAGAGGCTTTGAGGCTGTTTCAACATGCCCAGCTAGGTAAGGAGGGCTGCTTTCAAAAGATGAGTTCCGTGTGAGTAAGTCTTTGCAAGATATCACCGTCCACCGCAAGCGGAGCTCATGATATCACCGTCCACCGCAAGCGGAGCTCATGATATCACCGTCCACTGCAAGCGGAGCTCATGATATCACCGTCCACCGCAAGCGGAGCTCATGATATCACCGTCCACCGCAAGCGGAGCTCATGATATCACCGTCCACCGCAAGCGGAGCTCATGATATCACCGTCCACCGCAAGCGGAGCTCATGATATCACCGTCAACCGCAAGCGGAGCTCGTGATATCCTTCAATCGTGAGGTGTGCATGTGAGCTAGTTTTAGGTTGCAGTTATGATGACTGGAGTTTTGGCTGTCATGGTAGTGTTTGCAGTAGATTGCAGGTATGGTGGCAGTAGGTGCAACTGTTATTGGTTGTCGCTGAAACAGTGGTTAGTCCTCGACTTTGGATGTGTTTCGGTTGACGCAACTCATGAAGACGTTTGTGCTGTCGGTTACATTGCGGTAATTCGAAGGTGCGCTAGTCCGAAAATATATAAATTTTCGCAATGGATGTATCTTTCATATTTTTCTACATGCAAGAATACAAACGCTTTGGTTGTTAGTCGCAGTTGCGCAGGTCTACCTACCGAAAACCGTTGAGTATCAATATTCTTTATGCGTGCAAAAAGTCGGACTTCGAAGCTTGCCTCGAGTGGTTACAGACCAATATTCCGAAACCAGTGCGATTCAAGTGCAGAGCTAGACTTCCTACAATGCATCATTTGAGTTTCGTTGAATGCCCACATGTGCTTATGTCTCAGTTTCGCTGTATTAGTGAGTAGACTTTCGGACTAGTGCTTCTTCGGACTAGTGAGCAGCTCCTGTAGTGGTAGTGGTAGCGGTAGTGGTAAGGGTAATGGTAAAAATTCTTGTTCCATCCTGTCCTTAGATTGAAGCAACAAAGTTTCTGGTTCTTCACAGTTTCAACTGTGTAAATTCTTTGTTACCTTGTTATGCAACCCCCCACCCTGTATTTCTCGTGTAATGTATATTTCTCATGGGTATCACTTGCATATTTTGCCACTGCAATATTGTAAATATGTGTTGCACTGGAACTAGATATGATGGATAAGTACCTACATACCTAACTATTTATCTACCAACATACTTACCTACCTACGTAAGAACATGAAAGCGAGAAGTGTGCTCGCATTCTTTTGATCGGTTCGATATTTGACAAGGCTTTTTGATCTGCTTTACTTGTTTAATTTTTATCATGTTCATTCTTGCCCTGTTCAGCTAAGGCAATCCGGTGTATTTGTTTTAGGTATTGAAGGCCAAAGACCCCGCTGGAGGGAGTGCGTTTCACTTACACATTATGCTATGAAGTTTGCTATTGGTTCCATGTATGTTAAAGAGGCATTCAACGACGACGTGCTACAAAAGGTGAACGGAAATTATCGGATTAATTGCCGAAAAATGTTTTTGGAATTGTTGTTGGATGAGATAGATCTCTAAAAGTTATTAGCTTTAACCAGAGCTATAAAACAACAAAATCCGTTGTGATTTTGTGGCTATTGTAAATCGCCAATTCTCGCCGTTGTTTGGCAGCCATAAGCTGAAATCAAGACAGGTGTGTCTTTACAGGGCGAATTTCATGAGACACGATCGAGTTGTTACAATAACTTCATCCTCTTCGACCATCAGTGGCTACGGTCATCCTCAGAATGACGGTTAGGTGACTTTTCAGGTGAAGCACTTTCGCACTAAATAGGCCTTTGCGTATCCAGCGTGTTAACAATATCGTTACAAAATTTCGATCAAGCCCCTGAGCCCAACTTACAGGCCTCAGGAGTTGACTTGCTTTTGTTTTTTTCAGGCTCAAAAAATTACAAGTGAGGTGGAAGCGGTGTATAAAGACAGAGTTTCAAACATCCCGTGGTTGGAGGAGTCACCGACATACGCGGAGCAGGAGGTAAATTTGTAAAGATTTTAGAGCTAGGCAAACTTGTTTCACGTACGTAAAGAAAACATCCAGTAAACATTGCGGAGACAAGATTTTGCCCACTTAACTACGGTCCAAGTAGTTTGAAACGTGTCCTATCTTAGCTTAGACCCTGGTAATTTCGAATTTACTGTTTGCACGAATTTACTTAGAGCGTGACGTTTTTTTAAGACTAAGTGTGGAAATTTGTCAACTTGAAGTCAGTTACCTCATTTCGATGTCATAAAAACGCAGCGTCGTTGCTTGCTACCGTATTTGATTTAGCGTACTACTTTTGCTAAGACAGGCCCACGACTAAAATTTCATAACCACAGTTTCATTGTTTTAGCGACACCCATTGTCTATCGAATGAGTAATTGCGATGTTTTTAAAGACGAAAACTCTTGGCTCGTCGCAGTGATGTTTGATGAGATGAATAGTAATTGACCACAGTCCTAAGTTTTGTTTATTTCAACGTTAGAAAGTTAGGTTGTGCCTTGATCCGGATGCGCTTGACCAGTTTCTCTAAATCCTGTTTACACGTCAATCTGATTTGCTGTATAACTTCGTTAATGTACCGCTACTCGGGGTGCGATTTGTTGTGTATGGCTTCGTGAGTTTATAAATGTTGTGAAATACTTACCTGAGTGCATAAACAGTTATTTTTTTCGTCACGCTTTTTTAGCTAAGAACACTCAGATTACTCATATAGTGAGTGCGTCTTGAGTTATGGGAGTTTCAGAAGTACTTAAATGGGGCAATTTTATTTTGATCTCATTCACAGGTGCATTTTTCAATTTAAAAAGTTCTCGTGTATGAAACTGCACATTTTCGTGTAATGAGCCAATAAATTTGGTGAAAAAATCAAAATGTTGAAATTGAGATTTGCGTGTACAATGCTTCAATAATACTTTCTATACAATTTGGCTGAGAGCCCTGAAAATGTAAAAAAATAAAGGAGAAAGTAATTATGGTAATAGTGATAGTTAATATATGAAACACGGCAGCGAATAATTGATGAACGTTTTCCAAACTACAAATTTTAACGTGCTCTTAAGTTGATGTTTTTTTTTTTAATTGCAGTGTTCCACCATTTCAATGTTATACAGTGTACATGTAAAAAAGTTTTATTGAAATTGTTTGTGAAGCTGGTCTATAATAAAGTTAATGAAGTATTGGCCCCAACCATCTATTCCCGCAACTGGTCTTGCTCATGGAAAATGTGTTTTCAGTCGTGGCATTTGTCATAAAAGTTGCCTTGTTAACCTGGAAGTGAAATCGCGATGACCAGACTTGCGCTGCATGGGAAACCACTGTCCGTCTGGGTAGAAAGTTCAGTGAGGTGACAATATAAGCGGAAATATGAGTATCTGTGGACACCATCTGTGAACAGTAACAAATGCCAAGCAACAGATGAAAGTGGCCTGTATGGCTTCAGACTTTTTGAAACTCTCTCAGGAAGAGAATTTTCACAAGAGTTTCAAATCAGGTGTTTTGTGTAATTGACGTAATCTGTCTGGTCTGCCCTCGTTAGCTGGGATTTAGGCATCGGACCGCCTCGCATGTTTCTGGTGTAATTTAATTTTGTAAAAGAATGCATACCCTTCTGGCTTCATTTTAGTCAAAATCAATACAAAATGAATCATATACAAGCCAAAGGATTATTTTTATGTCATTTTTTCAAAATAAATAGAACATATAAATTTTCGTGATTCTATTTTACACGTGGCTCATAAAATCCTCAGTAATTTAATTATTTTGTGCAGAACCCTGGAAATTGTTTGAAAAATTCATGCAAACAGGTTTTTGTCGCTTTTACAGAAAATGTGCAACTCTTTCAAAATTAGAACTATTTTACATAGTCGTCCACGAAGAAGAGTAAATTTCAAGGTGAAAGTACTGACGACTTGTCCTTACAATATTAACTCTGGGCCCATTGGCTAGTACAATACATGTACGAGAATATTATCTAAGCAGTCCGACGGTGGCATCCAAGTTTGTAAACGAAATTGTGCGACTTCGTATACAACCACCACCGTGACTGGACAGTGATTTGACTATCGTATACGAAAGTCGGTTATAGCGCCTATGACTGTAATGCTCAGAACGTTTTCTCGACACTGTGCAAGATGTTTTGTTTTTCAATGTAGATCGAGTCAGTCAATACTATGTTAGGATATCCAGCTTACATCAAAGACCCTAAACAGATTGAACATCAATACGAGTCGGTAAGTTGACCATTTTACGCATTCATAAAAAGTCATTTATTCTCAATGACAACGATTACTGCTGAAATTTTCTGCTATGAAATGAAAAGCTACAGAGTGTTTATGGGCACCTGTAAAATAGGGGGTGCTTCGAAAGTAACCAAGAATGTTGGATTTATCTAAATTCGGTAGCTGATCCCGAGCGACCCACGTGCGCTGCCGAATTTGCACTGTCACAACGAAATTACGATATCAGAGATGACCATTGCATTACCCACACAGCTATAACCATATTCTATAATCCTTATTTCACAACTGTGTCGTGTCGCGAGTACATGTACATATATTATGGCACAATTAGCACATGGTTCCGAAATATAATAACGTACAACTCAAAGACGTGTTAACAGCAATAGTACTGTATAACGGTAGCAGTTTTCTCCAAAGGTCATTGTCAATTGGTTTTACCAATAGCTGTCACTGACAAATCCACAAGTAGGTTCCGAGAAAAACAACGATGCACAATGGTCACAGTACACAGCAAACACACTAGAAGCTGGCGACGGGAACTACTCACTTTCTTAGCGATCCTAGTTCCGAATATAATGTGCAAGTCCCCCAATGTACAATGAGGCCTGCTCAGCCAATCTTATTCACCGACCCTAGTAGTGATGTCACACAGCCCAAATCATGGTAACATTAACTGAGTCAGAATAAGTGTTGACAAGAGAATCCAATCGAGTTGATAGGTACATGTATGCCCTCTTATTCATTTATTTCTATTGTAGTGACCAGAAATGAGAAGCTTTCACGCTTTAATTTAATAATTAATTTTCTATGTTTCAGCTCAACATTTCCAAAGTTCAGTTGTTCCAGAACTTTGTGAACTCCTTGAGGTATGACAATGAGCAACAAGCAACACGATTCCTTGAGAAAACGCCGAACAAGGAAAGGTGATTTTGAAATAATCGTTGTTGGGTCAGGTCATTTATTCGCGAATTTCTTTATGCTGGAATCACGTGTACTGTAACGTTAGGCACAAGTCCACGGATTCGACCACCATTTTGGATATTAGATTAGGCAGAGTAAATAAATCATGCCACGCACTTTCTTCATGTAAGTGGCAGTGAGAGTAAAACCTGTTAAAACCAAAACTTTTCAATAGAAATCACTTTTACAATCATACCGTTTATATCAGGATTGTTTTTGACAACTACCCTCAATTCACCACAGCGAGAAAATAACGTTTTACTGAGATTTCTGTTGAAGCAATATTCCAGCAAGGGTGCTTGTAGGCTGTGGGCCTTAGCTCTTTCTTTTCATCCTGTGACCATGTCAGGGTAGCAACTTCATTTTTCCTTTGTGTTTAGATTTATCTCTAGATATCTGATGTTCGAAAAGTAGCACAAATTTGGAAAAAGTAGATTTTTGGCTTTCCTATCATACCATTATGTAGCAAGAGGTGGTGTTGTCGTTTAAGCCAATCAGGAGCTCAGAAATTGAGAAAGTTCCCAATGTCATATTCACTGACATACTGAATGATGATAAATAGAAACTTATACCGAGAAACTGCAGCTTTCCAGTTCTGTTGACATCAATTAGAAAAGATACAAGCAATCAGTGAATTTTAAAAAGTTACAGGGGTAAGTGTTTTATTTGCTGTTTTCACAACAGTGATTTTTATCTCTTCGTTTGGGTCAAAGTTGTACTTTCTGCTCTTCAATCAAGGGCCGTCACTAATCTTATTTGATGGCATATATACCACTGTTTTTTATATTCTGCACGCTGTTGATTCTTAGCATGATAAACACATGTACAATCACAATGTCATTATTATCACCAACCACATTTTAGTCCATTCCCCACATTGTTAGCTTTTGGTCAACTTATGAAGTATGTTCCATTTGAGGGCACTTACAGGCAGGTAGATTTTATCTTTTTTGTATAATAGTCAACTACTTATGTAAAACACAAAATGGACAAACTTATAAAACAGTTTCAATAACACACGAATAGATCATTTTAACTTCAGTTCTTGATTTTTTCGGGCACAGTCCTATATTCTCCTCATCCCCCCCTCCCCATTCCCCAGCTGATATACCCATGTCCCAGTGTTCCCTGGTAGACTACCGTTGTTTTCTATGCTTCGTGTACTCCCGTACCAACGGGTTCAGGCTGAAAATTCCTGTGCCCCGATGTTCTGTATTTCTGATGCCTCACCGGCTTAGTGCTATCTGGTTCCATTATAATTTACTTGTCATTCCAAGTTTTCTTTATATCAGATAGTCAGACGTTTTTTGTTAAATGTCTATTGGGGCTTTTCCAACTGCCAGTCCATTTTGGCAACCTAACCTCGTATTCTAGGTTATAGCAAAATTTAAGAATGCATGCCAACGGAGTTTTTTTCTTTTTAGTCAAGCTCCTCCCCCNCCCCCCCCCCCCGAGTCCGACTGCTATGTACAGGAATTTGTTGTAATTTGATGGCCAAAATGCTTTAATCACGAGACAACTGAGCATAAACGTTCTTTTTCAGTTGGTTTCTAGCACCGCAAGAAGTAGACGCGTACTACTTAGGCAGATCTCATCAAATTGTTATTCCTGCTGGAATCTTACAGAATCCATTTTATGACTTGCGATTTCCTAAGTAAGAAAGTTAAAACTTCGATTGATAACTTCAATGACACGAATTTGCAAAATGTCGCATTTCAGGTAAGATTCAAGCAGCCAGATGAAGGTATGGTTTATTTACATCTATATCTACCGATGTATGATGTCGTCAAGAACATGCTTATTTCATACTTTGTCGCGTGTAATGATGAAAGCATTTTTTCAATTAAATGTTAAGCTATTGCCTCTTTCTATTTCTTGACTTGCCTCGAATCATTCCTAAATTATTTGGATTAGTTAATTGATATTTTTTTCCAGAATCTTTCATTAGAATCCGCCCAAAGTGTTTCAGTTAAACTGGTAATTGACTTTTAAATTTACAGCAACAACTTTTATGTTAAAACTTTCTAATTAGACAAAAATAAGTATGCGTAATTTGATTTGTACTATTTTAATTGTCTTTTTGTTGACAGGTCCTTGGAATTTGCGACTTTAGGTATGGTCATGGGACACGAAATTACTCACATATTTCCTACAGGTAAACTTAGGTCTTTGACATTCGTTTGAGGTGAATCTCATTAGCATTGACCAGACTTCCTTAGGATGGTTCCAAAATAGGCCATCCTGAGGTCTTCACATGCTATACAAAAGGTTTCATGGAAAATATGTAATTTACCCAGTGCTGCAGTGGTAAAATTGGAGGTAAGTAGGCGCTCAAAGCCTACCGCGTATCACGTACTTGATCACTGAGCGTAACTTACGGTGCGTAGGCGCTACGTTCAAATGCCAAAAGGTGGTTGGCTGCGCCTACGTGCGCCTACGCCCCACTACAGTACGGAATTTACCAAGAGTACACATGTAGTTAAGTTGCTGTTAAATGTGCAAAAATAATTACATTATTAGAATTATTTGTCGCCATCTTCATCGGAACACGTCTGCCAAATCTCGCCGGACATCCAGACAGAGAGGCACTTTGAACCCACATATGCCCTTGTGAGCGCATATAAATAAATGGCATTTGAATTAATTACAAATACGGTCTTTTTGGACTATTTCGAAAGATGTTGCGTCCCATTTTTACCACTGTGCGTGTATCTTCTCTAACTAAATGCTGGCTGTTGCCCGATCTATACTTTCAAGTAAAAAGACAATGTACGGACCTCCCAAAGGGACATGTGTAAGAGAAATGATCTCGTGAGAACCAGTTGTATGTTCGTACAAACAAGCTACTGCTAACTCTCTCCAACGACATAAAGATTTGAAGCCTACCTTAAACTGCCAACGGTAGCACGTGTCAATTAAATAACTTCCTCCAGTATATTTTAAGCTATAAACACTCTACTTCATAAATTGCCAAATGCAACGAACAACTTATTATCTGTCTTTCGTAAAGCTTGGCATGCCAATGGGCTGGCGAATGACTTAAGCACCGCATCGTAGATATCCCACTGCGCTTATCAGTTGCTTGCTTCTCCAGGACCCATCATACTGATATGGCATGGGTCTCGGTAAGCAATGGCCAAAAACTCATCGCAGAGAACCTGTTTTAGTACGCTTGAAAAAGATTTCCAATATATTTACCCTTCTAGATGGTAACTATGGCAGGCATGATCCAACTGCGCTGTTGGACTTATCCATTCTGTTGGTAACAATCTTTTTGTTGGCGAAATCTGCTCTTTTGAAGGACAATTTTTTATCGCCATCTGGCAACATGCTGTAACGTGATGCCATTTACATTTTTCTGTTGCCGATGGGGATAAAAAGAGAACTTTTTGAGCGTCAGCCCTCCCCACCCAAAACTGCTACCAGGCGGAGATATGCGTGCAACCAAAGAGGCTTCAAAATTATTCAAAAAAATAAAAATTTGAAGTTTCTACATTTTCCAATTACTGTCACTGCCTGCGTGATGAAAGTTGTCAATCACTATGACACGATCTTGTTTCCTGGAAGCACGAATTTGGTGTGGGATTTGATCTGGGTCCAGGATCTCAGACTCGAATCGGAATCAGGACTCGAAATGTGACAAATGATTTGAGTTCAAATGTTGTAAGCTTACTCGAAGCGTGACAAGCAACTGCTTAATTTCCGAGTGGAGTTTCGAGTAAAGAGATTAGACCCGGGTCCACGATTCTGAGATCGTTATGCATAATTTTTACATCTAAATTTGACCCAGTTTCTGACTTCCTAAATTGGAATGGACTTTTGGTTTCTTTCTCACATAATCTCTTATGGCATTCACTTTGTCACGAGATCATGTAGTCTACGTCCTTCCAGAGCTTGGTGCTTCTCACTCCTGCTTGAAGTTGCTTAATGATCCTGCGCCTTGAAGTTGATGCGTCCAACATTCCATTTGGCTTTTTGTCGATTGTTTATAAAGTCGAACTTCTAAGTCAGTTCGGTTACTGATCATTAGTTGCTATGGTCTTCGTTTTCAATTATGATAAATTAATAAATTAGAAAAAGGCTTTAAATAATAACAGAAATATTGTCGCAGTCATTCATGTATTTTATGACACACCGCATGGCTTATTTCCTTTTTATTTCAGGTTCCATCCTCAACAGTGAGAAAGCGTGCCTAGTAAACCAGTATTCGTCTTATAAAATCAATGGAAAACATGTGAGTCTAGTACTTTTTGTTGGTACTGCTTTTTAACGAAGAGGATCCATAAATGATTCTAGACAATATGTTTCAACATTGGTTTCAAACATGGGTTCCTGGTGATGTGCCCATGCTCTTAAAACATGCTTTTGAGCTTGAAAAGTGCAACCTATTCTGATGTGGTCATAATCAGATAATGGTTGTATTGTGTTGTGGGAATTAGTCGTTTTGATGGGGTTATACACCCTGAGCGCCGAAATCCGCCGCAGTTAAACCCGCAGGTAAAATGCCAAGTTTTAACTTTTTTAAAAACTTAAAAAACATAATCAGACGATAATACTTCCACTTACCGTCCGATCAGACGACAGGTCGGACGCCTGAAGAATCTCGCGAGGAAAGGTAGAGTAATCACGTGCTCCGCTCGTAATACATGGCGTTATCTCACGAAGTCTTACGTGGTCTTGCGTCCGCCCCCAAATCAGAAGGTAGGTCTGCCTAACAGCCATGAGAAGGCTATCCGGCACATCCTAATGATGTGTTTCTAGTGGTTGGACTCTATTCGTCCATGGTAACTGCATGTCGTTATACTAAATACATGTATATATAACATGCAGAGTTCAATGACCCTGCAACTATGCTGATGACCAACTACTGTATCTCTCACTTCACTTTATGGATGTTACCTGAGCTGTATGTTGGCACTTGCTGTCCTTTGTAAATATGATCCTGATGATCTCTAATGAATAGACGAAACGTTGATTGAACATGAACTTTTTTATTTGTGCGGCGATCGCCCGATTTTAATCTTACTGTGGCCAAAAACTGATTTAACTAAATATTTTCTACGTCAGCGTTACGCATTACTCGAAAACCGGGACATCTCACAAAACAGATTTCATGAAAATGTCATCTAATTTTAAGTATCAAGGATGCCGCCGAGATGCTATCTACTGACTTCTACCAGTTTTTCGTTTTGTGGGACTAGTTGGCGCATTGGCCATGCCATTTTGATTTATACAACTTCCAGCGCCTTCAGTTTAAATATAGCACTGTTGGCCCTCTCTTCGAGCCTAGCTTGCGCATCTGTACACTCTCAGACTGTCGTAAACGACTTCGTATATTACATAGGTATATTACAGTGGGCTCAGTTATGGTCAAGAATTCACTATTTCCGTTGTATAGTAAGCAAGGACTTCCCACCGCAAGTGTCTCGCGTATGCCTTGCGTTAACAGAACATGCCACAGAGGCTTTTTTGGCGAAGGTTCACGTAGTGATTCGTAGGTGACAAGGGGATTGAACCACCCCATGGACAGTACGATACGCGAACAATTTCCTTCAAAAATCGTTACTTATTTCTAAGCACTATAGGATCGCCAGTGTGGTTAGGTTTGTCATCTCCTGAAGACCCTGTAACCCCAATTTATTCTCATGACGTTTTCAAGAATTTTGACGCCGGCGAGCTAAAACTGACTGGATATCAAGAAACAAATGTAAACCCTTCTTACAGTCCGTGTGAGAACTTATGGAACGTGTCGGTTTCAGTGCCTGTTTTAGCCAATTTGTCTGTTTCAGTCATCAGTCAGCCCGTTTCGACCATCACGATTTTAGGACAGGCTCTGCGCTTTGAGTACGGGCTTGGTTTAACAGGGCCCTTTGCCAAAGGATAGTCAGAGAAACATCGGCCGTGTTCTACAGGATGTATTTCAACCGAAAAGTCGTGTATGACTTTTTGCTCGAGAAATCGTGTCGAAACATCTACCGTGACGGCTAATTTTGATGTCAGTGTAAGCACGCGTACAGCCGAATGGCGGGGATGGGATAGCCGAGGGGGCACTCATCGGAAAAGAAACGGGGAAATGTAATAAAACCGATTCCTGATCAAAATATATCAAAGTGAGATAAATTAGAGTACAAAGAGAACTCCAGTGTGCCAACAATTCATGTGGGAAGTGGATCTCCAATAAAATCACATAACATAAAAGTACAACATGAGGCTCAAACAACCAAGAACGTGAAAAATGATAACCATAATTGCATTAGACCTGGGGTCTGTTCCAAGAAACTGTCGTTCATTTTTTACTTAAGTTTACAGATTTGTCTTAACTTCCAAAATTAGAAACTTCCACATATTTTGGTAAGTTAGTCAAAATTAAGACAAAAACTTGTCAAACATTTAAATCAAACCTAGATCTCTTTGTTGAATTGGTTTTGAGACAAATTTAACTTTTATTTTAAAATTTACTAAAAGATTTGCCTTAGCGAAGCCAGTTTTGTTGGAACGGGCCCCAGTTCTGCATAAGGGCAGTCAAACATTTAATAAGTAGACAAATAGTACACAAATTCATTTTCCTGAACTTGTCTTAGTTTCCCTCGAACACGGAGCCTTCGTGTTCCTGTGTTACCTTATATACCTACTGGTCACTCGCGTTTTTGGATATGTTGTATTTCATAGGTGGATGGCGAACTTACGTTCCTCGAGAACATTGCTGACGGTGCAGGAACTCATGCTGCTTTTGCGGTAAGTAAATTATGAATGAAACATCCAGTTTAGACCATTTCCAGCTTCAAGTTTGTGTGAAACAAGAACGACCTAAAACGCTCGAAACATGACATATTCCGTTTATTTCGTAATAAATGACATTGAAGTAACCTCCTATTGCAAAATTAAATATCATCTGCTGCTGATAGCGCCGCCGCCGCCTCTGCAGTTTCGAAATCATTATTATATGTTATGAATTTCCTGTTTAGAAAAAATGCCGCAACTTATCGGCAGCACTGTAAACACTACAGTGTGACAAAGTGGAAAGGAAATGAATAAAGTGATCAGTAAATCACGTTGTGGCGTTTTTCTAGTTCTACAATTTATGCGCCCACATATTTAACTATGGGCCCGTTATGCGACCACCCCTATCCGTGCGTCCAGCGTCCAGGATCTGCTGTTGTACCTCCGAAATCAATGGATGAGTTTTCATAAAAGTTTGCAGGTATTCATAGATGGGACGTAATGAGTAAGTTTTCGGACGGATGCGACTACCGGTGTGCCCCTAGTGGCAGTTTTATTTTTTTACGTTTGCCTCTGTATCTTCGGATTTCCATTAAATTTTTCCAATATGAATGCATTAGGGAAACGACGCCTTCTTTCATTTTTCGGATGAATTCGTCGTGTTTTGCTCCACCTAGTGGTCATTTTTACTACTTTAAAGTGATACACACACACGCGCGCGGGCGCGCTCGCGCGTTAAAAACACGACTAGACTTTTTGTTTGCAAGCTTGATCCTGGTACGCTCGTACAGTAGTTTCGGAACAGTCTCCTGTCTTCAGGTGTGCAGGAATGTAGTAAAACACCAAGAGACATAACAAACAAATTAAAACACTGGCTATTTTTCGAGACTGCATGTCTCATCATTAGACAATAAGTGGAATGAACACATACATTGCGAAATAAACATTGAAATACACATGACAGCGGGAAGAGGGGCTTAAAAGCACAGCGTGTGAATGCAACTCACGGTAGGAAGCCCGCAACCCTATCGAAACAGAGCCAGCGTGTGATACACACCTGTGAGCTGCTCATTCAACACAGGTTTTTCGTAACTGATAAATAGTGAATCCAAAATCTTTAGCCGAAATATATACATGTATATGCATGGATGGATGGATAGATGGATGGATGGATGGATGGATGGATGGATGGATGGATGGATGGATGGACTAAACTTTTTGTTTGAAAGCTTGATACTGATTTGCTCGTGGTGTCGTAGTGTGTAAGGGATAATCTGGTGATAGATTGAATGTAGTCATTTATTATCAGAATCTAAGTCACGTCATCTTGTCATTGAAAACAACCCCAGTCGTGAAAGATTACGACCAATGGCCAAATGTAATGTTGTTTACCAATTCACATGTCATATGGACGAACGTCTTCGTCCTCATTCTCGTGAGCAGCGTTACATTGGACACACGGTGTGTTCTCTCTCGCGACGGTTGTCCATGAACTTGCAGGAGTGTCCATTCTAGATCATATACATTAAAATGGCCGAAAAAACTAGGCAAGAAATAGTAGACAGTACTATCATTCGCTATGTTGAAAATGACACATTTCGGCTAAATATTTTAGAATCGCTATTGATCAGTCACGAATGGGCACCTTACAGGTGTGTACCACACGCTGGCTCTGATTCGGTAGGGTTGTGGGCTTCCTACTGTGGGTTGCATTCACACTCTCTGCTTGTATGCCCCTCTTCCTGCTGTCACGTGTTTTTCACTGTTTATTTTGCTACGTGTAAGTTCATTCCATTTATTGCCTGATGATGAGACATGCAGTCTCGGAATAAAGCTAGTGTTTTAATTTGTTTGTGATGTCTCTCAGTGTTTTACTACATAGCTGCACACGTAAAGAAAGGAGATTGTTCCGACACTGCGAGCGAATCAGTATCAAGCTTTCAAACAAAAGGTTTAGTGTTTTCAACGACGTTTATGTAAATGAAAGGTTGCTACCGAACTATACTGATGTATGTAAATATGCATGTATGTATGAATCTATGTCTGTCTCTCTGTCTATTTATTCATCTATTTATTTATTTATTGCAGAACTCAAAACATATAATGTATATATACAAACCTAGAAGTCACTGGGCATTATATTTTTACTTTAAACAGTATTTTGTAAAATTGTTGCTTTGTTAAACAATGAATGGCGTTTTTGTAGATTTTTGTAATTTTTACTGACGTCTGCCTCTCTATCGACCAAACTACTGGTTTTCGTATGAAAATTGGCTGATGTGGTCTCATTGGTAGAGAGGACGCCTGACAACGATTCTCGAACGGCGCCAATTTAGTACTGTGGCGCCCCCTAGTGGCGGTTGTAACTCTTAAACCCCATGCAGGACAGAAGTGAATTTCTATGAAGGTGACAACGAATGACAACCTCTTGATTTTTTTCGTTTGTCGTTGGAGTTTCTTGACGGATTTTTATGAAATTTGGCAAATAGGTTTCTATTAAAGAGCCGATGACACTTCACGTTTTCAGATGGATTTGTAGTAATGTTTGCCACCTTGTGGCCATTTTTGGCTATTTTGAGTCTGTTTTGGCGTCCGCCTCTCTATCGGACAAACCACTTCAAGGGTTGGTATGAAAATTGGAGCATGTGCACCTGTGCAATTTGGTCAAACCCGACAGATGTGGAGTAACCCTGAGTGACAATATTGTTTTTCTTTGAGTTTGTCGTGATAGCTGTTGAGTTCGTTGATGGATTACTATCACGTATAGACGACAGCGCAAGCTCTGTTTAAATGGATTTTGCCTACACGTTGCACCTCTTAGTGACTTTCTTATTGTTTTCGTTAAGTTCTTTGTTGACCACCTCTCGATCCTCTCGACTGTGTGAAGAATCATCGTAAATGATGACAGATGTGTTTCTCTGGAGGAGAGCATTGCTGACTTGCTTTGCACCACCTACAGTGTATAGGCTATTTGAAGTTTACTAGCAGTGCTTTTTTAGTAGAAATGTTTTAAATAATGATTATCACTTGTATCTGCGCTATGTGTGATGCACAAAATGAGTGCATATCAACGCTACGGGTTGCTTTTGTCACCTGACACATTAAGAAGACGCAAACCTAGAATTGGGCCTTACATCTACATGATAATGCTAAGAATGCAATAATTTATCTTAGGCTTACGAAAATTGGATATCAGAGAATGGCGATGAGCAGCCTCTTCCAGGCTTGAACTTAACTCACAAACAGCTATTCTTCCTCGGCTTTGCACAGGTGAGTTGGAGGAGGCGAAAGAGAGGACGAGAGTGACGGCGGAGATGTAGGGAAAGAAGAGGGAAGGGACAGGGAGGGAGATAAATCCTTAAAAATAATTGGTCACTGGCTTTGTAGTCAGTCATTTTAAGCTTACCGAATATTAGACTTCTTGGTAGAAAAATGATATACCATTTGTACAAACTGTATCAACGAATCACTCATGCGTAACACGTCATTTTGAGTTTGGGCTGCTCTGTCCAATTGCTTAAGACATTTGAAAAATGGTTGTTAAAACAGGTGATGGGCTCCATCAAATAGGTTACATTGTCTGTTTTTTGTTATGCCTACAAGCAAAGCAAAATAATGAAAGGATTTTGTCAATTGGCGATTTACTATAATTGAATGTTTCCGCTGCAGCTTCATTGTTCATCTAGTACTAAAGAACAGACAGATCTGGACCTAGAAGAAGATTTGCACTCCCTTCCCATGTACAGGTACATGTATATCTATACTTCAGTTGCTGTTATAGAGGTTGCTAAACTTCGTGTTTGCAGACATTAAATTCAAGTTGTCAGAATAAACAAAGTTGACAGGTTGAATGTGTCTCAAGAATGCAAACAAAATCATTGCACCCTGTTTTGCAAATTTATTGTTCCGTTGTTCTGATCTTCGCTTCAAATTAGATTTCTGTTAAAAACGACGGTCCCTTTGCTAGTCTCAACTGACAGTCTCTCTAACAGGTGGCAGTAAAAATAGTGTCGGGCCCAAGCTGATCGTGGGGAAAATAAACAAATGCTCCGATTTCAAATGAAAATGAGTATCTTCCCATGTAGAATGTGTAAGGAGCTTTTAGGACAAATATCTGACTGTTGGCAACCTATTTATAATTGAATTGCACCGATAGTCACGGCATGAGGGGATCCGCAAGATATTTTTAGTTAAAAACCAAACAGCGTAAAAACAAACAGGGGTACAACTTCTCACCACTATGAAGTCTGGCCAAGATTACGATGAATTGCCGAAACGCATGACTGAAGTGACGTGGCTGTTTAGCAGTTAATGGTGAATTCTTATCTGAAGCGCTTTGGAATTTAAAAACGTTACCACTCTCATTGTTGCGAATGTGTTGGCAACGGGTACATGCACTGGTTTTGAAATCGCAATTCAGTGGCGGATCTAGGATATCACAAGGGGGTCCCAACTAGCAACATTTTGTCTGTAAACATTAGCTCAAAGCATGATTGTAGATGCGTATAGCACCGAAAGGGGGGAAATTTTTCTGTTTTTTCCTCTAAAAATCAAGCATTTTCCTTGATTCCCGAAGTATTATACAAAAAAAGGCAAGAAAACGGAGAAAGTGTCAAACAGGAAAAACTGTATACGCCGCAGACTCGAACTCACGACCTGGCGGATAGAGCGCGCGTGCTTACCATTGCACCACCACGACTCAACTCCTAATTTGATACTACGAGACCTACTTGTTTATGGTCCACAGCGTTTGCGCGAAACATTCTTTTTGTAATGCTTATTACATGTTTTATATTTTGTGCCATCAGTTCGTAACAAATTTGTTGTATTTAAAATAGTCTTCAATTGCCCAAAAGACCATATCCGTTTTTGGTGTTGGCAATAATGACGCGATTGCTTTGGAAATCGTCTTAAGTTAAGGTTTGACAAAGACAGAATTATGAGTTTCTGAGTGATTCGCTAAGGCTTCGATTAAAATTGACATCTTATGAGCAACTTCTGTTTTTTCATCATCACAAAGATTCCATTTTCTTTAGAAAATGAAGTAATTTTCGTCATTGCACAGTGGAGCAGACGACGGAAACGGAGTCGTAGTGCCCAGTGACACTGCCGCTCGCCTTAGATATCGAGATATCGCGGGAGAGCCTATACTTAGCCATAGTTCCGTTACGATTGCACTGTGTTCCGAATTTGACACTTGAAATTGGATCTGTGCTGTCATGAATAGGAATGTTGTGAGCTCAAGTGGCTCGATTCATTTTTTTCGTTTTCAGCAGCTAAACCTTGAAGAAATGCCACTTCAAATAATCAAGTAATGCTTACGACACCCTTCTTTTTAACAAAAATGTATGTGGAAACGGATAAACTTCGTCGTGCGTGCAAAGAAGCCATGAAATAACTTTAAACAGTTGTTTTGATGATGGAGCGTTTGCTTATTGATAAATGGATACCTGTACATTGGATGGTGTACACTGTAGTGTGTACAGTGTAGTACGTATCTGGCTATACATTTCCATGTTAGGTTTTCGTAACAGAGCTTGAATAATCTGCAGCAGTGTAAGAATGTGTATGTCTTGCAGGATCATTGGGACTCTGTCCAACTCTCGACAGTTTGCCAAGCAGTTCAGATGTAAGGCAGGGGCGAGGATGAATCCCGAAAAGAAGTGCAACATGTGGTGACTGTGATGACATCATGAAGTAGAAGTGCCGTAAATTTGAAAACCCAGTTTACCTGGAAGGCGATAAATGAGTAGCTATTGGTCCGAGCGGTACAAACATGGGCGTATTAGGTGGGGGTCAGGAGGGGGAGTTGCCCCTCAAAATTCAGACAGTATAGATCCGTGTCTTATAAATGTATAAGTTCAAAAAACCAGTTGTGAGCTCAAAAACGTCTTCCCATCAACTCCCTGCTCTTATTGTCACCTCGGTTCGCCAATATTGGACAAGCGCATACACGAGTCGTGTTGATGAACACGTACTACTCTTTGGCTAACCTAGGATCTCTCGGTTACTCAAAACTGGGAGGCCGAGTTGTTGCGACTGTTGTCGCAGCCGCAACACATACATGTACACTTGTTAGGGAAAATGGCATAATAGCTGGTTCTGCTATGTACTCCAACTCATTTTCAGTCTACTCTCAAGGAATTAAAGAAAAAGAGGGTCTACCCCATCAATTTCAATTTTTTTGGAAAGTTACACAAAAGAAAGTACAAATGGTCATTAATGTTTGAAACGCCATGATTTGCCATGCGATGCATATTTTCATGTAACAGATGAACTAAGCAGTGATCGAAAAGTTCGCAGAGCTTGGTTCTAACTGCGTATACCAAGTCGTTCAAATTTCATTAATAATGATATGCAAATGCATGGACGTTAAAGTTTTAAGTGAATTTTTCTGCGTTTGTCTGATTATTCTCTCCCTCCCTCTCCCTCTCCCTCTCCCTCTCTCTCTCTCAACTCTGTAATAATTAGCGCCTCGCGAAACACAGACCCATCTTCCGTTAGGGGACGTGCGTGCATACAGAAAGACTAGGCAGGAGTGATAGCGAAGACGCGTTCGAGTTGCACTACGTTGTAACACATAAACAGCGCGTCTTATAATATGATCACTTGGCAGACAAAGAGATTCGCGCAGGTATGTGATTATCTTCCTCCTTGTTTCCACGGAGGGCGTGTGGATTATGTGACGTCCTTCAAGCAAGAAGGCGCGACATAATCTCCCGTACTTGCCGTAGCATTACTACGAAGATCAACGAGAGCCTGGATGGGGGTAAGAGCACGTCCAACAACATACGAAACGTTGTCGCAAAAGTCCAAAAGAGTTGGTACCTCTTAACTATCTCATTTTCCATGGTAATTAACTCAACTTCAAAACAACGCAAATTCTTTAGGCGTACCGACACTTCTTTGTTCTGACGGATTGGTTGTGAGCTTTAGCTCGCAGCAGGTGATACTTAAACGTGTGTTCAGTCAAAACTCTTGATTAAGGTCACTTTCTGTTGCAAAATCGGTCATATATTGCTCTTCACGGATTAGAGATTTTTCAAGGCTTGAAAATGTAACTGATGGGGGTGCTCTGTTGTTTCAGGGTAGACCCATTAAGTTGCTTGTCCCGACGGATTACTTTTAGTCGCCAAGGCACTATGCTGTCAGAAAATACCAAGCGATTGTTGTAACCAGGTTCAACTCAAATAAAGGAGAGCATGATTCATAGCAATTCTATCTAACAATGGTTTCAAGCATATTAAAATATTGCATAGCTTGATGCCGTGTGCTTATATTACGGCCGGTACTCTAATTTACATAAAAAGCAACAAATTACAGAGACGGATCTACAGGGAGGGTTTCAGGAGGTTCAACCCCCCCCCTTCTGGACAGAATCAAAAATCAAAATTGAAGAAAATTTCGCCAGAAAAACGAAATCAGCTTCTGAAAACCACAAAAAGTCTTACACGGGAGGGGGCGTTCTCATATGGTAGTATTCTCTAGTGTTGGTCATAATTTGATCAGGTAAAAAGTGCCAGTGGCGCTCGGTGTACATGTATCTGGTGTAGAATGAATCTAACAGAATGAACGAAATTGCCACTAACCGTTAGTCAAGTGAACATATTCTTTGCATTAAAATAGATGTATAGAATTTCTTTATTTGTAAATGGTAAATCGTATTGTTATATCACAACTGTTGATAATGTAACATGTTACGAAAGGTGAACTTTGCTACGTTCTGTGCATTTTTTATCAGACTGAATTATTGTTGTCTAAGGTGAAGAATGCCTTTAAGGCCTCTGAAGTATAGTCAGCTCTTAATCTATGTAGTTCATAATGATTAAAATTATAGTAAGTAAATTTATAAATTTTCGAATCATTTTCTCTGCTGTCTTGTGTTTGCACAAATTGATGTCTACCGGTACCTTGTACCGTGCATATAACTTAATTAAAACACAATAAACATGTTTTAGAGAAAATGACTTTCTTCCTTTGGTATACCTCTGGTTCGGAAAACCGTAGAACTACAAGATTTCATGCGTGTTTGACAGTTCCTTAGCTTCATGATGTTACCAGGGGTAGTTCAGTGGTGATGGTCCCGGTTTATTGCTGTGGAATGAACAAGAAATTGTTATCAACGAGCCTCCGTGGGAGACTGCCACGTGCACCTCACTTTTGCTGACACACCCCTTGCCAAACTTGCTTTTCAGTTTGAAGTTGGCTGCTTCCGGTCTTCAGGTACGACACGGCATGCCCACAGTCTGTGATATTCTGTATACATTAGAAACAAAGCATGTGGTAGAATTGAATAGAATAGACTAACTCGTAAAATAGAAAGAAATGAGAAATAACAAATCAATTTACAAAATATTTATAAATTTGTAGCATCAATGGTCTTGAAAATTTATCTACACAGAGTGCAGTAACATCTGTCACCGTCCCAGTGTTTAATAGCTGTCTGAACTCTTAATACAATACCTAGTCATGGGCGACGCACCATAGGGGGCTATAGCCCCCACTTCTTTCAGTGCTGAGCCACCCATGCTGGTTCTGGATTACAAAGGACATGAGCCTATTCCCAACTGACCTATCGCAAACTCCGCCCCCTATGTATGAAGCTTAAAGTTTGACTAAGTGATATTTTTTGACGATTTCTGTCATGCCTTCCGATTGGTAACCATGAAAACGGTGTTCGTCATGGAGATAATTTATCCCTACACTTTCTGCTCTTTATACTATTGATTTAATTAATTATGTCAATGAATTGGGTAAGGATGTGCAGTTTTGTGATTCAATGCTGTCCATTTTGGTTTATCCGGACGACATTGTCTTCATATCCGAAAGCACAGAAAATCTGGATTTACATAATTGTTTAAACAACTGGTATATGAAACAGAGAACGTCTATTAACTTATTCAAACGAAATCTGTTCACCAAACTACTGTAAAACATCATTTCTATTTTGAACTAGGTATTTCAGTTGTTACATACATGTATAAAACGCCTTATGAATACTCAAAAGTTATTCTGGACTAATTTTTCCGAATTCAAAGAAAACGTGTTACCACACTGGCTGATGCTTCAGAGCGAGGTGCTCAAATTTTCGTGACAATAACTATTTATTTGATTCTTGCGTAGCACCAATTCCAGAAGATTATGTTTTTGTCGTCTGACATTACAAAGATTACATCAATTCTGTAAATATTCAAAGTAAAGCTGTGCGTTTTATTTAGGGATAAACTGGTTTCCACCTACCCATACCGTTGGTGTTGATATGAGATGAGATTTTACAGGTAATAGACTTTGGAATCGATGCGCATGTGACTTTTAATTACGATGCCAATATTTCTATAGGATTTTGGCTAAGTTGTCGGAAAGCGCTGGACAGATAATGTTAAAAATTGTTTAATAACGTTTGAATTCCGTCCTCTTTTCAAACTTTGAGTATTTATTATATAATTTTTGCGGGAAATAAAATTGGTTGCTCTCTCAAAAATGTATGGGCTGAATTATAATAACCAAACCTAAGTTGAGATTTATATAGATTATTACATGGCGAAGTCGGTATCCCCTGTTATCTAGAGCCCGAGTGGATTTTGGAGAATTAGCGGCCTCGGTTTCCCGCCAAAATGTTATCTCACTAGTGAGATAACTAAATGGGTTATTACACGGTTGTATTTGCCATTCGAGGCTAATATTATGGTATAAATATAGTTTATTACATGGCGAAGTCGTTATCCCACGTTATCTAGAGATAAGGGGATAACGAATGAGAACATGTAATAATCTATTTATACCACATCCTAAACGAGAAACAGTGCAACGAAACGATTTACCTTTCTCGACTCGCCTCGGCTTTGAAACTACTTTCTATGTCAGAGGCCCGGAGTTGGAGGTCGTGCCCTTTTAAGAAAAGCCGAGCGATTTTTGTCAAATAATGCTTTTACTCAAAACCAATAAAACCAATTGAAAATTTAAACAAAATAGAAATAAAGTGAATTTATAAATTAAGGTTTACCAACTGTTATAGCTTAAAACACATTATATCACGCTAAGCTTCGACCGGGAAACTATCGTCTGCTTAAGTACGTTACCACTGGTAACTGAGAGTAATTCTCAAGTCAAAGGATCCCGACGACACGATACCCGCATTACAATTGGAGATCGGTGGTTTACAAGTGAGAGAACATGAGAGAAAAATTTCACTTAATTAAAATATCGTTTTTATGGAAATTGTGCGTTTTGTTTTTCACACGTATATTTATGTCAGTGCAATGCGACTTGTTGAACATGGGATTATTGCGCGTTCTCATTTAAGTATTCTATTTTCACGTTGGATGACGTCAGCCGCTGAGTGGTGTAGTGGTAAACTCTTGAGGTCCGGATTCGAATCCGGCCTCGCTTTCTCCCCAAAATAATATCTCACTGGTGAGATAACTATATGGGTTATTACACGGTTGTATCTGCCATTCGAGGCTAATATTGTGGTATAATATACTTTATTCAAGCTTGTGTCTGCAACTGATAGTATGGAAAAAAATTGTCATGTTCCGGGCGTTCTTGATTGGCGCAACTGGCATGGGTTAGAACTTTTGCCCAGTCATAAATGGAAACTGGTGGCGATCTGCATACTCCAGTATTGTACTTTTGGACGTAAGTTGTTGAGATTCGGGCAAATCTGGCATATGGCCTCCAAACAGCAAATTCCAGATATGCCTATGTGGCCTTGCGTTATCATAGGAACCAAATTCATGCATGAATCAATGGCGGATTTAGAGGGGGGCCAAGGGGGCCATGGCCCCCCTAAAATTCTCCAAGATTCCATTGGGCAGTTCGGGAGTGCCACTGTCTGACAAGCAAAATCCTGGCTAATACTCTGCCCTTCCCCCGCCTCACTCAAAATCCTGGATCCGCCCCTGTGAATAAACAATTACCGGGACACAGCGTGTGTTAAGCTCTTGGACTGCGCACTCTAGCGGCCAAACTTTGGGAAGTGAACTACTTATTAGCAACGGTTCTAATGTTCCAATATCAGTGAATGCGTGCACGAGAGGGTGGGAGCTCGGTGTTAATTCTCCTTCGCAAAATACGTTCCGTCCTGAGACATTTGGTAAATTCTTGTTGTGAATTCTAAATTTTTATCTTTAACACAATGCACATGCGTTCGTCTTAGGTTTTTCACCATTCCCGTTTTCAGCATCAACAATATGACCCCAACTGGTGTTTTACTAAAACTTTCGCAATGGTTTTGTAAATGTTTGAATTTTAATATCAGATCCAGCCTTACTTGTCTTAGTAAACGACTAAGTGTACATGTGAGCGATACACAGTCGATTTGAACAAACATTCCTATGAGGGATTTGGTAAATCATTTATCATTATCCGTTTTCCATCCGATGAACTTTTTATGTACAATTTATACTTTATGATGGAACTTCATGAAAAGAATTTCCGAACATAGTTTGCCGGTGAGCGAACATCAAAAAGCATTTCTCCAACGAGCACATGGTTCATGGAGCAATTTCCCAATGTATGAAACATGAACGCAAATAATATTCATATTGTTTACAATAGGTGTAATTCAACGATGCACGTATTGAACAAATGGCTATAATGGTGTTTTAGTCCATTCTTCACTTATCACTGACTGGGAATCCAGTTTCCTCGTCCCCGCAGAAGTCTAATGTCGATCAAAGATTTTCCATTAGTGTTCTAACATGTCACTTATTGTGCCACGCGTGTTCTCAAAACAAACAACTGTTACTTCTGCAAGTATGCCACCTAAACACACATGCGACATACTTTCGGACGGTTAAATAAAAACATGTGTGGCAACATGTTTTACCTATATTTAGGAATGTTCAAGTGTTTCTTTTACAACCATGCAACTCCAACTGCCAATCTTCATTTATTCCGCATAAAATGTCAGCGACTGGCGTCCGCAATGATAACTTCCGGTGGCAGATCTTTGACCTCTGCTAATCGAATTAACACCGAGTCAATGTAAACAACTCGCTCGTCTTGGTCCACGGTTTAGTTCCAATCCCGTGAGTTGGCGAGAGTTGCATGTGTTGTCCCATACAAGCCTCCCCGGCTTTCACGATTTAGACAAAGGCAATTCAAGAATTCATCATACAGCTAGCTTATTCAGACAGCTGGCTTAGTCAGTCCAAAATACCGCGACTGCTCTGCAAATGGAGTACAAGAGCCAGCTGATCGTCTGGTCTTAGTCGCTGATTCACTTAGGACAACCGCCGTGACCTTGTTCACCTCGCCGAACTCGGCATTGAAGGGGGCAAGGATGGTCGAAGTCGAACCGGTACATAGATTTAGATGATTCGCGAATGAAAAGGAGAGGTTGTCATGGCTCGCTGCAGTGTTTTGTGTCGGGAGGCTGTGGATTTCGCTGGTAGATACTTGTTGCTGGTAAGACACATTCTGTTCATTACTTAAACCACATGAGTGGATCGGCCATCCAACAACATACTAGTACGGACAATTCTTTGGTCTGGTGATATAACTATATGAATATGAGATTTTGTCGTCTAAGACATTTTGAATGTCGAGACTTGAACAGGCTAGAGTTATCTCAGCCTTCATACATATCTTCTTATAAACTTACCTACTTAGTCCGTTTCATTTTGGACCCCCTGAATCCTATTAATATTATAGGGGGGAGGAAATGAACATTGGTTCAACAATATTTGTTTTCGTCGTTTTATTAGAGGCTGTTAGAAACCCATATGCAATCGAATATTTGAGAGAAAGCAAACACTTATTAGACTTGGTTAAGATAATTAATCTGCTGTCTTCCCTGAAATCGCCGCCCTGACATCTGGATGTCATGGTACAACTTAAATGCAGTACCGGTACTTCACACTCCGATAACAGTTCATAAAGCATCATGAAAAGCTCAGCCACGGAGGATGTACAAAGTATACACACAGGTTATCTGATTTAGTAAACATATTCGTCCAATATGTTTGTTTGGTTCCAGTTCAGTCGTGCTGGCACATCCTCAGGTGATGCCGCGTGGATTTTGTCAGTGCACTACGAATACAAATAACGTCAAAGGAATTATTTTTTAATCTTGCAACAAGTCTGGGTGATTGCTCTAAGTTTAAGCCATCATAATGAGTCAGAAACTGTTATTTTGAGACTTAACCGGCATTCGCAACAGCTGCGCGTTCACCTTCAACTCCTTGTAGGCGTACTGTAGGATGGTAATCAGGGCAATTTAGGTGAAGACACCTAACATCTGTGTTTATTTAAACGCGTCTTTGTTTTACTTCCCATTGTGTTTCATTGTTGCTTGATATTTACTTTACCAATCGGATATTGTATCAACGCGGTTCATATCAGTATTCAGCGCGGCTAATTTTCCGTGACAACATTGTATTTTTATTACGATGCGTGGCCTTCAGGATCTGTCGCAGTTCTGCACGAAAGGCGGTGTTGCCAACAAAACTATGTGCCAGTAGCAGGCCTCATTTCATTGGCGGATGTGGTGCTTTGTGGTTTCATGCGACAGAAATATTTCTAGATTGACTGGAATTTTCAGCGTTGCTTGTTTATTCTGGGAAACTGAGAAGTTTCATGCGACTATTCGTAATCCAGATCATTGTGGTCGAAATTTATGGTTTAGAATGATGTAGGCCTGTGTGATTGAGATTAATTTGGAATAACATAGGGCAATATTCTTTAATTCCTGTAATAGTTTTGTCAATGGCTATTTTGCGTATGGTAACTGCAATTAAAACAGGTTTGACTAAGAACCATACATCTGAAGTAGCGACATGTTTTAATCATTTATCATTTTCATTAATGACATATTTTTGTTTAACCACTGTGCCGTGGTTCAGACATTGTCCTACTAATAACTGCATGTCATGTGTTGGCACATCTTGAAACAATTACGCTTAATGAGAGGCGTGCTGCAGTTAAAGAGGACAAAAGACAATTGCGAACATGTGTAAAAATTCAACACTCTTCTTTGTAAAAGTTGGCGTATTCCTGGTCAATGGGACAATGCACTTAGATAGCCTAGGGGGGCGTCCTCTTTTGAAGAAAAATATTCGATACATATGCAATCAATGAGTTCGTACATTCATGTCCACATGTTTACCTGCGGCCGGCCTGCAAAGTTGTGAGACACGCATTGTTTACTGGACAATGTTAGTCTTTCAACCGTTTAATTTAACGCCGCGTTGTACTCTGAAGAGGTCAGTGGTTTTAAATCCCCTCGACATTACCTCTGTTACAAAAACTGCTCGGACTTTTCTGTTGCTATTCCTAGCTAATGTTCATAAATCTGCTTCTTTACTCTTGTCTCTTGTTATTCTGTCATTTGTGATGAAACACACAGGCAGATTTAGAATGTGGCAAGGGGTGCGTAAACAATGTCCAAGTGGTCAACGTCACCCTGAGAAGGAATGTCGGTGTTTGCTCGTGTCGCGTGAGGAGTAGGTAAACCTCAGTCCACGAACCTGTAAATTCGCCACTATGGTACCGACATCTTAGAGACAACTGACGTCAACCATCAACAGACACTATGTGTATTTGGTTAAGGTATTTCGTTTATTTTATCTTTGACATGTGCAAGAACTGAAATACATGCGTTTAGTTTATCAGCTAATTATTGTCCATGTTGTTGCAATTTATCTTATTTTAACTTCCAGGTGCTGTGGATAGGCGTAAACGTTGTTCTGTTTTGGAGAACGTATCAGTATTACAAGTACGACCCCAGTTACTTCTATTTGCATCAGATGCTCGGCGTAAGTGCAATAAGCAGTCAATTTTTCAGCGCAGTTTAATTTAAATTCCTCTATTTTATCTCCAGCAAGAGCATTTCAGTCTCCGTCAGTGGACATTCAGGCGGTCCCAGATTAAAGTAGGTACAACCGGGACAAATACCCTGGCCCGCCACCCAGAGGGGGCCTCTCTCTACCCTTTAATTTTAAAAATGCGAGGATATTTGGTTACAAAAAGCAGGGCTATAGCGACAGTTACTTTCTTCGTGCGGGACTCCTTTCCACTACAAGGTGTGTAACACATGAAAGGAAGGGCAATTAATTGCAGCATCGTGCCCTCCCCCCCCCCCCTTAAAAAGCTGACCCCCAAGATGAAATATTCAACAACTTAAAAAAACTTAAAAAGTTGCACTTGACGTCACAGTCGGGGATTACTGTAATTTAGAAAACTAGGAAAGAGTGAGGGCACTCTTCAAAAATTATGCACTTCAAAATGTGTATTTCAGGACAGAACCAATAAATAATCAGCAGTTGGTGTCGTCTGCTTGATATGAAAGGACATTATCGTTACAAAATGCAAAAACAAAGCGAAAACTCAGACGCTATCATTGGGTCATCTTCATCGGAGTCCACCTAATTAAAGAGCCGTCCCCATTTCAGACATTTATGAACAGCACAAAGGCAAGAACTGACAGTTTTGTTTTCCTTACTTAATTTGAAACTCTAAATAAATTTGCCTGTCAATTTTTTCGGACTTGACTGGAAAAACTGCAATGTGTCTGACTTTAAAAGTGCGCGTGTACTACAATGCTTCACGTTTTTAAGAACTGGGGACACTCTTGACAAAAATGCCCCAGGCTCCCAATGCGTAAATACGGCATTGCATTGAAATAGCACACAGCAGAATTCCTGAATGGTGTCTGAGAATTTGAGCAGTCTGTGACAGGGCCAGTGTTAACAGGCGTTAAAAGTGTTGAGCAAAATCATAGATTTCATGCGCGCACCCAGCCTTCAACATGGGGGGCTCGAATTCCTGACGTTGTGGACCTTACGGTAACAACAGAGCGGGCGGACTAAAAACAAAGCGGAAGCACCACTGTGAATTGCGCGTTTGCGCTCGGACTTTTTGTTTCTCAGGGGCGGACCTTTTTGCCCACTTCGCCAAATGGGGCCTCCCGAGCCCCCCTCCCCCCTGAGCTCAAATCTTGAGAGGATAGAATACGATGCGCTTCACATTTCCAAAGCCTCTTCTGCAATGAGGTAGTTCAATGTGCCTATCGGACTTACGCATTCCTCGATTCTCGTGAGTCGTACGTACACTTATCTGTCACATCTGGGGGCGTGTTTTGGGAAGGAAGTAGTTAATAATGCTGGAAGGAAATGCCTTGTTCAAGGGGAACGATTGTAAAATAAAACAGAAGTGTTGTTAGATCAACACAAGTGTGGCTTCCTATATTCGTAATCAACACAGAAATCGGGCTCGTACAACGTGTCAAGTAGCGAGCACGCTCGTCGAGGACCGTACAATATCGCAGAATGTGCAGTCAAAAGTGCATCGGAAAGGCACGTACCTGGGGCTGGGCACTGGACGGTTATAAGAAAGAAGACCATTTTCTGTAATTTTGGGACACCTGGTTTTGCTGTTCAGTCGCGTGTAATCTTTGGCACGTGTAAGTGCGTACGTGGGCATATTGTTTTGATATTCTAAAGGACGTTTTCTATTTGTTCCAAGTGGCAGTAACGCTTGAGATCATTCTTCCGAAATCGATAATTTGTCCTCGGCCGTTTTTCAAACATCGAATTCTAAGAATTCCGTACATAGTTTTTAATCAAGTTGTACATTACCTACCCACAAAACATTAAAGGTGTATAAGTCCGCCTTTTGGAAAAATCAAGTAGTCTTTCGATTTAGACCTTTTTCTGGTCGTTATAATACTGGCGAAATTCAAAAGGGGTGTTGTATTATCACGCGGCTTACTTTGGCGTGATTACGATAGCAGTGAACCGATATACAGTGCTTTTGCATTCAAAATAAATATCAACTGACATACTTTGATGAACATACATTTTATCATGCCATCAAAAAGTCGACTATCCATAAAAATTCAGTTTAAGGATCTTCTCATTTTTGAATAATGCTAATGCAACAGGAGAAATCGAAAGCATTTCCTTCGACGCTTGCAAATACCTTATACCAATGACCATTCTAGTCTTTGAGTTTTCCCTCAATTCTAGTTTGAGGACCATTGATTGTGTTGCTGCTTCTGAAATTAGTTCGTTGATCGGCAATGCTATTCAGTTGTCAGAAGGTTGGGATAGTTCGGAATTCGAAATACATGTTCGTGGTAGTGGTGCTGTGAATTTGTTCGATGGTCGTTTCACTAAAATGAATTTTAATTTACAAACTTACAACCCGGGTGTGGGAACCACCCCATACCACGCCGGGCCGTGTTCTCTTATCACACCCAACGGAATCTTTTTATCACACACATACCGGTAAAATCTGAACTCCAAGTCCATCCCCTCAGGCACTCAGGCTCGCAGGTAATTTTTAGCGTAGGTGAAAGAAGTATCGCGACGCTGTTACTACATGTACGTGACATTTTTGATCCCTTGTGTGGTTGAGGAGTTCAGATTCCGTGGAAAGGTTTGAAGTAGGCCTACTTGGTATGATTTTTGCCGTGTGCGCGCCCAGAGTAATAGTTTGATTTCCACTCCATGATTCCACTGGACCAACCTGAGATCTGCTCACGAAAATCTAAAGCGTATTTAACGACGAATCCTTAGCATGCGAGGAACATAGGGTGTGGGATGGGGTTCCGGGGGGTCCTATCGCCACTTCTCCTTCTTGGCTAATAGATACATTACATTGAACTATGCAATTTTACTGTTGGCAAAATACAAACCTCTGACAGAAAATAGGGGGTTTGAAATGCGTGAAAGTGTGTTTAGTCGAAATTGGCTTGCAATAGATGTCGCTGGTTTGAATGAAGTTAATGGAGGCATGGGCTTCTATTATGAGTATTAGGGCATCTAGAACAGTTTCTAATAAATTTCAGGGTTGGCTGTGTGTTGCACGCGGCTCGGCAACATGCCTAAACCTCAACTGCGGTCTTATTCTGCTGCCTATGTGCCGGACTCTCATGGCCTGGTTACGAGGACTATTTTCAAAGGTTGGCACACTCTTGTTTTGTTAAAGTATTTTTAAATCATCGCAGTATCCGGGTCCCCTTTTATAAAGATTGTAAGTCTCGTCGTAGATAAGGTGACAATAGGCGCGTTTTCGCGAAGACTACGCTGCTTGCAGAGTAAAACTTTGCTACTGACGCGAACATCTTTAGAGTCCTCGTGAACGAATTGTTCTTTGATAAAAATTTAAGGTACGATCACCTTAAATATGACAGAGATAAAGTTCAATAACGCTAATAGCTCGCTAGAAAAGTAAGATGTTGCGAGATTCCACGAGATATTGCCTTGCATTTTGAATAAAAGCACGTGATTTTGGCTAGATTTTTTCGTCGCGAGACAGCTGTTGATCTCGACCTAGATTTACGATAAAAGGGGCCCTGGTTCGCTTTCTGTATACGTTATTCGTTATAGCTCATTGGCTAGACCTTAAATTGGGATTATGTTTGCGGTCAAGGTTTTGAATTTTGGGTATCCGTGTTTATTGAAAACGGAAATGTCCGACGGCGACTCAAAGGATTAATCGGACCCACATGCATCAATGATTTTCATTCACCCGGCGTCTCAGAACCAAAAAGTAATTTTTCGCACTTCACCCTGTGTACCAACTTGTTATTCAAAATTTCAGCGCAGTTATTATGTAGAAATCAACTTCACGGCGCTGCATACATGTATATTCCTTCTGGTGATTTCAAGATGAAAAATAGATAACTTTCTTGTTCGCAGATCTCGAGGCGCTCATTGCGTATGCTCATAGACAACTGCAAGTCCATGCATATCACGTGCTCAATAGCTATCGTCATCTTCTCGTGTAAGTACCAATAGAATATCCCCACGTCGTAACGTACTGTATATGAATCTCACATTGAAATTCTACTCGCTGGTAGATGATTGACATTTACGCATTAGTCATTTTCCAAGCGTGGTTTAGGAAACTTTCCCTGCATTTTGATTAAAACTTCGTCACAATACACCAAAACCGAATTTAACTTATTAACAAAGACTTTCCCATCGAGCGCTCAACTAAATTTTTGTTTAATTTATATCACACCAATGCACTATATATTTTCTTCGTAGTTTTGTCAAAACCCTTTTGTCTTTTTTACAGTAATCCACTTTGTCGGGCATCTTATTAATGCCAAAAACTTTTGCATGAATTACAATTCCATTTACCTGGACGTCAACGCTGCCACCTCGCCAAACCAGGTAAGAAATCTTTGCAAGTTTTAGGTTGCTACTTTATGACCAAGCATTTCGTTTCCTATTCTAAAGCAACTGAATGTTCAACCTAAATTCAGTTTGTCTTATTAGTTTCACTATGCTTTATATTTCTATTTCAGAATCCGCTCTATATCGTAGTGTTTTCAGGTAAGCGCTTTCTGAATATTTGTTTTGAAAGACCTGGAAAAAATGACTGCACCGAAATAGAATTCCGACTGTCTTTTATTCATGGGCGGCGCACCATATAAGGGGCTGGGGGGCTACAACCCCCACACTTTTTTCAGTTCTGCACCGCCCATGGTCTCTGGAAGGTGCCACCCATGTTATTGGTAACAATTTCAACCACTGTTTTCTCAGTGTGTACTGCCGACGCTGGCATATGTGATAGAAATAGGAGTTGATTGTGCATTCACTGTGAGTACCAGAATATGGACTCGAGGTACTGTCACTGAACATTGTCAGAAATCGTCGCTCATTCCAACCTAACCATCAATCACTTCAATGGCCGCAAATCTGCTAGGATGCGCTAAAAAGCTTCTAAGCCGCTAAATACTCGCCTTTAGTTCGCATGATTTTGTGTGGTCACAAGATCATGCGAGTCCGACTCGTGCGTCTACGGATCGGATCCCAGACTTAAATGTACAGTTAAAATGTGAGGGTACCATTCCATCTACATGTATGCAAATACAGGGGCGTCCCACGGAGGCGTGTCGAAACTTGTTCAGACGGTTTCAGAAGACACGGATTAAAATTCGTGAGCTGCAAAAGTCATTTGAATTTAGCATCTTCTGGATCGGACAAACGCTAGGTTGAGCCAACAAATTGTAGCTGACAGGGGTGGATCAAAATGATGGCGACCGGAATTAGAGGGAGAAATAACGAGGCATGGGCGCGGGGTTGTCTGCCCCCTCCCGCCAAACATTTTTACTTTCCTTGACGCCTGCCACGTTGTATTCAAACATGAATACTTTGCACTGAAATTAGAATCCTATCAGCATTGTCTTATTTTGAAATTAAGTTAATTTCACACGTTTCTAACGTTCATGTGACGTCACTTTCAGTTCCAGGTGTGACAGGTGTAGCCATGATGTTGGTGTTATGTCTCATAGTCTCGTCCTCATTGTCTAGCGCACGGTTAGTGTACTGGCTTATCATATCTGTTTTATCATTCTTTAGACACGTAATTACAAATGCTACAATGTGCCTGAAGTGCTGATAAGAGCTGTTCATCTGTTAACTGCGCTTTGTTCCAAATTGTACTAACTATGGCTAGAAATGGTCGAAAATCAAAAAAGTTTAAAGCTAGTGTTCAAAAGTTTGTGTTATCTTTTGGGTTTGCCTAAATATATGTCATGAAATCCATGATATGTTCATGATATATATTGCTTATTATGTTGGTTTGATAGTATTATTGATATTATTACTTTACTAGCAGTTTGTTTATGTTTATAGTAACTTGCTTTGGCTTTCAGCTGAGTCAGAGGCCCATCCGTTGCATCCACACATGTTTTGATGAACTCTGTTGTAAACTAGATTATGTAATGGTCATTCACATAATCATTGCCTCGAGACAGCTGACCATTACCATATATGGCAAATATAACATAGTGGTTCTTGTGATTGTTGTGGAAGTTCCTAGAGTTGTTTACTGTTATTTCCTGTAGAAACTTGAATCATGAAGTTTAGTGCATGCAACCTACACATTTGTAACTTGTATATAAACCGTTCACTTGTCTAATGAAGGCAGTCCTCACTTTGGTATTGCCAGTTGCTATTACTAGTGTAAATGAGTACACTTATAGTTACGGAGCGAGACAGCCAACAACGTTGTTACTAAGTGCACTTCTACTCTTACCAGTTCTACCAGTGCTGTAGTGGTAAAATTAGAGGAAGTAGGCGCCGGCCCACCGTATCACCTTGAGCACTGAACGTAACTTACGGTGCGTAGGTCGTTCAAATGCTAAAAGGTGGTTGGCTGCGCCTACGTGCGCCTACGCACCACTACAGCACTGAGTTCTACTACAATATCTGATTCCTTTTTATTATATTTGGACGCATTATGCCGTCATCCCCGTCCGTCCGGCGTCCGTCCGGCGTCCGCTGCTTTATCTCCAAAACCCTTTGACGGATGTTCATAAAATTTGCACATGTGTTCCTTTTATGGATGGGACGGCATGAGTGAACTTTCGGATGGATCCGACTACCGGCGTGTCTGTTTTTGGTGTTTGCCCCTCTATCAAACAAACCGCTATCAGGGTGATTATGAAATTTGGCATGTATGTTCTTACTATGAAAGGATGGCTGACGATGATTTTCCGACGACGCTTTGACTACTGTGGCGCCTCTTAGTGGCAATTTTGTTTTTTGCGCCCACGGCTGTATCTCCCAAACCCTCTGCAGGATATTTACAGAATTTAGCAAGTGTATTTATATGACGGATCTGACAACCGGCGTGCCCCCTAGTGGCAATTTTAGTTTTTTTACGTTTACCTCTGTATCTTCAAAGGTCCTCCACGGATTTTCATAAAACTTGGAATATAGGCATCTTTTGGTAAGATGACGCTATCCTCCAGTTTTCGGATGGATTCGCGGTATTTTGCACCACCTAGTGGCCATTTTTGCTGTTTTCGAGTCTGTTTTTGGCGTCCTCACCTCTATCAACCAAACCGCTCTAAGGATGATTGTGAAATTTTGCATGTACGCTTTTTACTAGGAAGATTACGGCTGACGATGATTTTCCGATGACTTCGACTTCTGTGGCGCCTCCTAGTAGCAATTTTTTGCGCCCATTTCTTTATCTTCTAAACCATCTGCAGGATGTTAACTAAATTTAGCAAGCGTATTAATTTTTATATAAAGTTGACAACGGATGACGACGACTTTTGGACGGATCTGGCTACCGGTGTGCCCCCTAGTGGCAATTTTAGTATTTTACGTTTACCTCTGTATCTTCAAAGGTCGTCAACGGATTTTCATAAAATTTGGTATAAAGGCTTATTGGTGTGGTGACGCTATCCTCCCATTTTAGAATGGATTCGAGGTATTTTTTCCCCAACTAGTGGGCAGTTTTGCTTTTTTCGAGTTTCTATCAACCAAATCGTTCTAAGGATGATTTTGAAAATTGGGTTATAAGTTCTCAGTGTGAAGAGTAGGCTTACGGTTGACGATAACGACTTCGACTGCTGTGACGCCTCCTAGTGGCAGTTCTGTTTTGTGTTCATAGTTGTATCTCACTGAGACCCTCTGCAGGATCTTTATTATATTTAGTAAGTGTATTTATATCAAGTTAACAATAGAAGACGACTTTCAGACTATTCCTATTTAGCTTTCTATTAAAGAAATGATGGCATGGTCTCGTTTTCAGGTGGATCCCATGATACAAATAAACAACCCTTTAAGCACACCGTTTACGGTGCATTCGTGGGCGCATTTCAACGCTCTGCGTTGCTCTTGTCATTGTTTACAGCAACTAATTGTACCTGCTTTACTTTTCAGCCGTCATAACCATGACCTCTTTTGGTACGTCCACAGACTATTTATTGTTTTTTACGGTCTACTTATATTCCACGCTGTGAGGTGAGTGAGATTCTTATTTTATTCATAACTCGGTCTTCACGTGAATAAATAAATCCTTGCTTGGTCGACAAAATACGTTTTCCCGAAGCCAACTCGACTGGGCTTCAGCTGCTGGTAACCTGGTCCATCTAAAGCGAACTGATAGCGGACACCATCCAGTTGTTTATCGTGTCGTTTAGTATTAATTTCCATTCGTTGTAGAGGTTCTTTACTTATTGGAATATTAGATGATATTGGAATGTTGCTTTTACTTGACATTTTTATTAATTTAAGTGTTTTGATATCCATCATATGATCCATTAGCTGGTTATCTGAGACTAAGTAGTAATTTCATTTTGGAAAGGAGTAGATTTTGAGTGAAATAAACACTTTCCATCAGGGGTATCCTGAAACAGCAGACGAACATAGCGACACATACGCCGGGCTGTGATTTTAATAATGAGTCACACCCATGGCCCGAGCCGGAGTATTACGAGGGACTGAGTCAGAGATGTGACACGGAACCGTCGTTCGGGACTCCAGTGAGACAGGTAAGCAGACGTTCATTAGCCAACAACGAACACTTGCCTCTGATGGTCTTTTGTTCATCAGAGATGAAGAAGTATGCTACCACAGAATTCGATGTCGATTTCAACACCTAGTCCAGCCTTACCAAATACTGTTCAAGGCTCTACTAAAAAACTGGCAGATATCGCTTGTCACTCTTCAAGTGACGTTGCCAGTTTTATGACATGTAGATTTTTCAATTTTAGAGTCTAACTTGAGTAAAGCCTGGCGAATGATGATCACAGGCCATGAGCTCCATGTCAATAAAATCGCCCGCGATAATGCTTTTGCTTTCACCTCTTCTTCCATACGAAGTCGCCAAGAATTATGGAAAAGGGTTCACCCAGTCTCAAATTCTGAACTTAATCATTGCCGCAAAATAAGAACTGTACTTGAATATGCTTTCTATGCAGTTACAGCAAGTGTGAGGAATATATTTGTTTTCAATACTATCATATGATCTAGACTATGTAGTCCTACCTGTCATTTACCGTTGCGATTTATGCGTAACTTAACATGCTGCTGATCTATACTGTCCAGATACAGCGTTCATTAGCATACTCTGAGCAGTTTGTATTTTTTTCGTATAAAAAGGATGTCATGGACTAAAACTCTAACTAGTGCCATATTTTCAAAAGTGGCATGTTTGCATTCTCATCGAGTAACCCATCTCTTTCGTACTCGGCAATGTGTTGTCATTACTCAATATGTTTAGTGAAATTACATTGCAAACGATAAACAGTGACTAGGTATAAAAACTTAATTTTCTTGATTATCTTAGTTATTTAAATCTACATGTACTTTAACAATAAGTGAGGACAAAATACAGTTCTGTCTGGTAGCAAAACACATCAGTTACAGTTTTATAGTGTACGTCAAAGTTGCACTGACGTGTTGTCGACCAATTGAACGTGTGCTATTAGCTGCTGCCAGGCTATTCTAACTCCAGCTCTAAAGAAGATCAATGTCTAAGGGTTGCCCATTTGTTGCAGTCTTGGATGTGGGTGTGCGGACCTCTCGTGGTGTATTTGGTAGATTCTGCTTACAGAGTTTGGAAAAGAGCGTCACCTATCAGCATTGTCAGTGTTTACAAGCATCACTGTGATATCCTTGAAATAAAGATGTTTAGAAAGCATTTCAAGTCACGACCCGGGCAGGTTTGTCGTTTTTAGTTTATTTTTTGTTAACTAAATAAGGTTATATGTTCGTAAAAGCAGCTATTTTCTGTAAAAATTACAAATAGCCATTTAAAGCACGTCACTCCTTGTGATCACTATGAAAACTTTGAAATCAGCATTGTTTCTATAAAAATAGATTCTTTAACGGTCTCTGTTAACGAAGATGTGGTTTGACCGCAGAGGCGAAACATGATGCGAGCTCTGTTAATAATTAATTCATCTAGATGAACATTTTTCTCAATTTATTACCTTTCAGTTCGTTTTGATCAACTGTCCCAGTATATCATCTTTAGAATGGCATCCTTTCACCATTTCCGACGTAAGTGTTTAATTCTGTGTACCTTGATAGTGTCCATTGGTTTCCATAGCAACATAGAATACAAGTATTTTTTACTTGGGGATTATTAATAGTTTATGCAACACTGTCTAGTAAGGTGTTGAATAAATATTTACCTGTTTAAAAGTAGGTAGCCAACCTTTGCCACAGACTGTTTAATTATTTTACGCCTGGGAAATGTCTTGGTATTTAGCATGGCTCTCTATCTTACATCATTTCACTTGCTATTCTAATCTACAGGTTAAAGACTCTCATTTCACCATTCATCTTACTACGCATGGCGATTGGTCAGGTGAATTGGTAACTATTGCTATACTAGATTAGCCTAGAACTGGGCCACGTTCCGTAGAGCAAGTGTCTTAATTGCCAGTAAAGCGGGACATCGCCATGCACTGCAAGCGTAGCTCATGATGACACCAGTTTTACTGGCTAGTGTCTTGGCTCTACGTAATGTGCCCCGGTGTCGGTTTGTGAACATGTGCCAATACCTTTTGACCGTTGTTAAATTTGCATGCTCTTCTTGAGCATACATGTATGAGCTTGAGTTCGTAGTATCCAACTCATTGCATTCGAATGTGAATGTTGCTTGTGTCGAGACAAGTTTCACGTGTTATCAAAAGGTGACACTGACAGTTAAACTCGCGCTCCGAAGGCCCCTGCATTCTTTTTTGTCAGCCACCGTGTTTTTTCGAGTTTGTATAAACGTCAAATATGTTTTCATTACTCCTAGAAAAACATAACTCTTTTGGTGGGTTGCTTATTTTGCTGATGTATGCGCTTGCATCGTTGTTTAAACGCCCACACCACATGTGAAATCCAAATGAAAGAAAAAATGCTTTTGAAAGTTCAAAAAGACACAGAGTTGTATTTGTTATTACAAACGAAGAAAAATATTGTCTTTTTTGACTCGAAGTCAAAGTCAATTGACACCAATATGCTTCTTTAAGCTCGTGGACTGATTTGCAGTATACTACATGTAAATGTTCATTTCTTTGATAGTCAAAGTCAATTGACACCAATATGCTTCTTTAAGCTCGTGGACTGATTTGCAGTATACTGCATGTAAATGTTCATTTCTTTGATAGTTGTTTCAGGATTTCATGAACAGTTAACTGACATACTGCATGTCTTGTGAGCATCTGAGCACACAGGAGTTGTTCACGTATTACACTACCATCTCGAAAGAATTTCTTTACGGGATTTTTGCGTTAGTCATTGATGCGTTCTTGTTACTAAACCGAAAACCTCTACAGGGTAACTCTGTTGAACTTGAAACTGTAAAGTCACATCTGTGCCCATTAGTTTGTGTCCATAAACGTTTTGGTGTCTCTTCTAGTTTTTGTACCCAAGTTTATAATTTTAAAGTTTTCTTCGGTTTCCCATCACGAAAAATCAAAACAAAGTTTTGCCAAGAGATGGAACATGTTGATTGCCACGATTAAGGTTCCTGTGAGTTATTTTCAACAACAGTAAGCAATATAACTAATTTCTTCGGGTATGTTTTTGCGTTTTTGTATGCACACCTTCTTCTCCGAAAAATCTCCCGGGAGCTAGTTACAAGAATAGTTAATAGACTCGTTTTCGACATAATCATACCGGGGTTAAATGTTTGTAATTCAAGATACTAATGAAATGACTTGTTTATGTAATTAGTAATTTGTTTTAAAACCGCATATGGTTGTTATAAGCAGTGCCGTTTGATACGAAACGTTTGTTAACTTCCGTCCGAGTTAGATAATGTTGTACAGAAAGTGGTTGTTGTTTTGTGTCGAACAGCATTGCATAGATGCATAAATACAAGCAGGAATCCTGTTTTTCAGGGGCATTATCAAATTATCTGTTGGAGGATGAAGAAACTAGGACCTTGTTACCGGTTAGATCGAGGAGAACACGTCTAAAGTAAGCAGTTGTCTTACAGCCAAATGCAATGCATTATAGAAATTGAATTATTTAACCATTTTCTTAAGTATTTGAATTACGCAAAGTCTGTATACCTATTTGCAGTAACCATATGTTAATAAAGCATAAAAATATTTCCAGGTGATCAGTGCAATGGGCCCACATGCGAGGCCTGCGCACGTCTGGTACAACGTGTATCAGACCGCCTGCAATTATTTTTTATATTTTTTATTTTCAGTAGGGATAGGTACAGAAGTCTTGGTCTCCGTATTAATGTGACGGAGTCTATAAAAGTATTTTACGAAATACGTATTTGCATTCATGATAATCGAAAAAATAAAAATAGAAAATAGGCACTATTGAACGATCCTTACGTTTATATTTTTTTGCATATATGAAATTCTTGGTGCCATAATCTAAGGTCTGTGAAAGCTTGTTGTAAAACATTTTGTTGACCAACTTTTACAGAATGTATATAGACGGACCTTTTGGAAGTCCTGTTGAAGACATTTTAAAGTTTCCCGTCGGTGTATGTATAGCTGGGGGTATTGGAATTACGCCAGTTGTGGCCTTGCTCAATCACATCAGGTACATGCTATTACGTAATCGTTTTTTGTCTCTGTGTGTTATCGTTGTTGAGCTGTGCATAGAAATAGTACAATTCGTTGCTGAATCTCAGTCATAAATCCTGCCAGGGTCTTAGCGAAATTTTGCAGTTGTGTTCTTATGAACTTTCACGGTGTCCCGATTGGCAATTTTATTTTTTCACGTTTGCCTCTGCCATAAAATTCCTTGACGTCCTCTAATGGCAATAGGTTTTCTTTGCGTATCCCTTAAAGAGGCCCAGAACACAAAATCTCATTAAAATAGCTTTTAAATAGAACGTGGCAAGTTTACTTTCTGGGGATGCTAACGCGAGAGTCATTCACTTTGAACATTGCAAGAATCTCTAGAAAAAATCGTCAGATTCACTATATTTGAAACACAGGCGAAATATAAACTCTTTCACCCCAATGGAGTTTTCAAGTTCTCCACCCACGATAATATACATCCACATGCTCTCAAAGAATTACCCAGTGAACATTCCCAAGTGTGTAGTCGCTAATGTTTTCTAAATAATGGTTAAAGGTCACATTTTCCATATGAAGGTAAATGTGCTACCAAATGAAGACTGACATGCGTTTTTTGAAATTGCAAACTAAAGGAAAATGCTTCGATATCAACAGGAATTCCAATTCTTTGCAACAAACTGTAAAAATACCTGGTGAAGAGTGTCACTTCCGTCCCTGTGGTAGAGAACCACTTTTTCGCGTTCTTTGCCAGTTTAATATCTAAGAAGTTCTGTGATAAATCTTGACGAAATGTGGCGATTTGAATTTTCCATGAAGAAGATGCCACATGCCTTGCTTTAGACAAATTCGACGTATTTTGCGCTCCTGGTGGTCATTTTTGTTATCTTCCAAAACATTTGAAGAGTCATCGTGAAAGTTAACATTATTGAGACGTACTGTTACTTGAGGAGACCAATCCCCTAGTGGCTGTTTTGATTTTGTTTGCCCTTACCTCAATAAATACTATTTGGTCTGTGTGATTTATTGTGGAAAGCACGGCTGCCGGTGACTTTTGGACTACCATGGCGCCTTGCAGTGACATTTTTGTATCTGCTCTAGTATCCAAAAATGTCATTGATGGGCTTTTTGTTTTTGGAGATCTTGATATGTGTGTTCTTTTAAGGAGATCACAACTAAGGTTGACCTTTGATGGATCTGACTATTTTGGTGCTAACTTGAATAAAGACCAGTTGGTATTTTTTAGACCGGCGGATTTTGCTCAGTGACACCTCTATTGGCAAATAGTCATTGCGCCTGCCTAAATGATAGCTACCAACGATGTTCTTTAACAGATCTTCTTAAATTTGACGTTTGTGTTCCTAATAAAGGGAAAACAGTATATTACAAAGATGAACTCCCTTTGTATCTTTATCATTGCGATGCACATGGCGGGCGCATATCAACGCCCGTTTTACTCTTGCTATTTAAATTTCCCAAACGTGTGTTCCATTTCATTTCAGACAAACACATAAACACAAACTTCAACGTCTGTATATTATCTGGGCTTCTAAAACTGTTGGCTTGTTCATGCCTTTTGCCGACCTGTTGAGCGACGCCAATTCTCAGGTAAGTGACACTCTCCTAAATACAATCACATACATGTAAATACGTTACATGTACAGACACTGACGTCGCAGTTAAGTCTCACATAATCTCGCGTTATTGTTATAAACTCGCAAAAGGACTATTCAGTCTTATGGAAACTGGAAACAATCCCACTGGTTCACAGCTGTATCCCCGTGAGGCGTGCTATTGGAGGAGTACCTGCATGCGCTCTGTCTGCTTGAATGTCCTGAAGATTATGACTGGAATTTTGTTGTAACCAGTATAAAGGCTGCGAAACTCGCTTTCATTCGTTTCATTGTTTCGCGTGATATTATGCAAATGTGGACTGAACCCGAGGCTGACAACAGGTCACATGGACCCAGGAAGAACATTGCTCTGATTAGGTAGGCCTACATGTGACCTGACGCCCGAGGAATTGGTCTATATTTGTTTTATTACACGACCGCTGATGCTTCTATCCTCGGATTTTTCGTCTCTGATTAGATTAGGGTGCCCTGCTTTGATATACGACATTGTCTGCTCGCCTTGTAGTCAGGCTTTATGGTTTCTACACCGTCAGATCGCGAATAGCAACTTTTGTTGTGCAGCCTGAACCAGTGTTTTACCGTCAGCATTGTCAATATTACTGTATAACGAAAGTTTAGTTCGTGCCGTGTTGTGGCCAGTCAGAGGACAGAAGTGTCGTTGGAAGTGTTCTAAATAACATGCCATTAGTGCCTGCTCCCAGGGACAATAAGCTTAAACGCTCCCTCGCTGTTCCACAAAACGCTAGATATACAGAATGATAAGTGTAGTTATTTAAGATTATAGCGCCTAGAAAGTCAGTATCGCCATTCTCAGATTCACAAACGGGGCGACTTTTTTAGTGTTCATTTTTGTTTGCGTCGACTTGACCTGCCCTGAGCTCATTCTAAGCCAACTTGCTACAGTCTCGTCTCAATCACTAAGGAAACACCTCTATTTGAGACGCATTTCATGACGCCGAATGTTCTAATCCAAAAGTTAGTTTTATGACGGAAAGTCTATGTAGCCGCTTTAGTGGCCTGTGATACATGCAGTAACGGTTGATGTCTGACGCATTTTATTGGCTTAAGGTATTTCTGTTCTTGCAGATGTGGCAAATAAATAAACCGGATTTTCTAGATGTCAAGCTGTTCGTAACATCCAATGAAACATATCCCGAAACCGGACCATTGTCTTCTCATCCATATTTACAAAGAAGACTTTATGCTAATAGACCTCAATGGTCAGCAGTCTTTAAGGAGATTGAAAGTTGCCATCCCAGGTGAGATAATGCGAGACAATGTGTACATGCAATCATGTTCGCCCTACATTTCTAATTATTAGGGTACGGTGGAACGGTCCATCAAATTCCTGCAGTCCATTTCAATTTCTTGGATCCAAAAGAAAATTTTAGAAACCATTACACTTGCACAGATACAATACAAGCCAAAAGTATTAAGACAAAATGACCAGGAATTACGAGTCATGGCGGCTTGGCGGAAGTCAAATTAATCATGAGAGTAGTTTTCTCCTAAGAATGAAGAGAAATGAACAAGAAAGTTAGCTGATGGCTACGTCTTTTTGCAATTAGAATTCTGCCACCTTTATTGCTATCGCCAGTCATTTTGCTGTTAACAGACTTAGCCGTCATGACGGAGAAATGGGATTTTTATCTTGTATTGTGTACTGATAACAATGAGACAAACCGGGTGGAACTTTATTCATGAAGAATACTGTACGCCGGGAGCCAAGAAAAGAAATGGATTATTTCCTTCATTTTGTTCTTTTTCGTACAACGTATTGCTTCCAAACGTGACTCACCCTTAAAGTTAGTGGGCGTTATATTTACTTGGTTGCGACAAATAACACAAAATCGCAGCCTCGACAGAGCAGCTTCGATTTCTTGATCCACTACGTTATATTCGCAATATATTTGTCTTGGTCCTTGTAAGCAGAGGATTTTGTTGAGCATCCATTAAACTTTTGAATATTACAAACGCAAGGTCGCCCAACCATTTTTTGCTAGATTAGGCGTTTACAACGGTACAATACCTCGACCAGGAGCTCTGTCAAAGGCGTCTTGATGAACTGTTGCGTTGTACAATTCGCAATTACGGTTTTTCACCAACAGCCCCTGTTTATACCTGCAAAAATGTATTGATCATTTTCAACAGCCTGCTTGTGCTAAACAGCAACATTTGATGTTGCTAATACATCAGCTCTGATTCAGGGGTTGTTTCTGATCATGCTTGATGGCGTGTTTATACCCGTGAATATAAATTTTTTTATTTTCTATTTTAGGATATTTTTGACGAATGTGTGACACAACCTTACTTACCAAGTAATTCTCATGAAACTCAGAAAATATTCGAAATTCGTGGATGAAATTTTTTGCCAAAATTTTCTCTTTGTCATTGAAGTCATCTTTTGTCATTAATAGGAACGTAAGGTTCCCTTGAATGTTCTAACGGTCAACAAAAAGACGTAATGGTTCAAAGTGAATCCTTTTGGCGTTTGCATTTCAACGTACACGTAAGCCCTTTCTCGTGTAATTCTTATTTTGTCTATTGCAATTAGTTACTTGTCAACTTTTTCCACGTGCATGCGCGCGCGTATGTGTGTGTGTGCGTGCGTATGTGTGCGTGTGTGTGTGTGTGTGTGTGTGTGTGTGTGCGTGTGTGCGTGCGTGCGTGCGTGCGTGCGTGCGTGTGCTTGGTGTTAAATATTCAGTTTGCCATGCACCTCTATAGGTTCTTATTCCTGTGCTCTTCCAGGTCCAAGATTGGAGTATTCAGCTGCGGACCAAAATCTATGAACTCTGAAGTAATGTTCATCTGTAGTAAACCAAGGAAAACCAAGTTTTTCTTCTACCATGAATCCTTTTGACGAATGCTTATATGTAGGCACGAGGGTTTTATTAAAGCCGAAGGAGTCATAACTGCTTATCCTTGGCTCTGGGCAACGACTGCTGAAAACGTGTTTACACAGAGCGTCAGTTGATCGGAAGCTGGGATACCAGTCTTCATGGCTCCAGATTCAACAGCCGGTCTCACAGAGAACTGGAACATTGAAACATCCGAGAAACTTACTTTTTACGACCAGCTTACACTTCTGAGCTGAGAATCACATGAAGAATGAGCAACGGAAGTGTCCTAGAATTTTATTGTTATTTTAAAAGCACGAAATATGACTTGTTTACCACCTTTATGACAGTTGTTGAACATTTCCTGAGAGACGATTCATCGAAAATTCTAAGTGTGTTCCACCGAACTCATGCTTCCGTCCCCTGCTAAGTCTTCCTGATAATTCCAAAACATGTCGTCATACTGAGCTAGACTGATTACACTGTGCAGGTCCATGTTTTTAATTTCAAATGCAATGTCAAATTCTAAGAATGTCTTTTAAGACGATTTTATCGTGTTAGTTATGCCGCCAGTGTTAGGGGTTCGATCCGTTCTTATAGGTTATCACTGTACATGTATTCACTTTTCATTGTGTTTTTTTTTTGATGGCGGCTTTTTCATCAAGTTGCCAGGGGCATTGTGTGAGGAAACTATAGACAGCTGTTAAGCTAACGAGTAAAATACAAGTTTTTGCTATTGTTCAGCCCTCCATTGACACAAAATTGATTGAATGCACGGTTGTACTTTTTGTTAGACATGTTACATATGCCAAATGACGTCGTATGGAGGTTGCAAGCTATTGCGAGATCCAAGCGACGGGCGTAAGCGAGTCGCATGGTTGTCGCCCATGGGACGTTACCATTGTTAGCCATTGTTGCGTCTGTTGAATATAACAATACAGGTTGCACGGGTAAACGTACCCTGGGTGTACGTAACCGTTTGCCGACAAATGCTTACCATTGCCTTCATGTTAAGAATGAAAAAGACAGTGAACAATGGATACGCCTATCTACCCATACATGTGTATCTATGCGACCAGCTACCCATATAGTTTCCCGCTTGTAATCTCTATACAATCTCCTGTCTTCAGGCGTGCAGATATGAAGCAAAACACCAAAGAACATGAACAAACAAATTAAAATACTTACTATATTTCGAGACGACCTGTGTAATCATCAGGCAATAGGTGGAATTAACGCGGAGGAAGCGAAATAAACAGTACTAGCGACTAGAGCAGGGCATACAAGCAGAAAATGTGAATGTATCACATGGTTGGAAGCCGGCTAGCCTAACGGACTGAACACAGACAGTGTGCGGCCATACACCTGTGAGCTGCCATTCAGGTTTTTCGTGGCTCGTCAGTAGAGGTTAGTTCAAAATCTTTAAATTGAAATTCGACATTTTCTACATAGCGAATGGTGGTTTTGTCTACATGTACTCTTTCTATCCTAGCCATGTTGGTATAAAAATGATCATGAATGGACTCCTCCTGCATGAACAACTGTTGGAAGAGGGGGACATACCGTGTGTCCAGTGTAACGCTGTTCACTATAATCTGAAATGGAAATGTTTCCCGGCGTCGACACTTTAAATTTTTCGAGGGCCTTCTGCTCTAGGACAACTACTGTCTCTCACAGTGGGCAGTTACGACGGTGGTACTATCTTAAAGTAACACGGCTTTGAAATTTCTGTTAGCGTTTCAAGAAATCAACCGAAAACAAGTCATTACTATATGGTGATAAGAAGGTGTAATTGTGATAATTTTTGCAAAACAAAATAGAAAAAACTTTCCTGTTTTTTAAGATCTTGCAAAGTTTATTCAACTTCCTGAAGTTATGTTGTCGCATTTCCCCCAAGCAAATGAGCGTTTCTGTTCTAGGGCGAAGGTTAGGTCACTAGCCAAATGAAGAGGATGTATATAGCTAATGTCAATACAGACAATGAAACTCATTGGTCACTAGCCAATTGGGGACCCCGGCATACAGCTACTAATGTCAACAGACAATGAAAGTCGATGAATTTTTGTCTGAACTTTTAAGTTAAAACTCTTAGACAAGTATTTTTCCCAGTGAGTTCTCGGACCACTACTTAATCGGTTCGAGGTAATTTTAATGCCGGGGCCGCCATGTCTAAATAACTACACGGGCGGCGCACCATAGGGGGCTGGGGGGGGACACAAATGCATTGCTTACTGGTAGTACGCATCAAGCAGGCGTTTGGTCTGCTCGGAATTAGTGACCGATAGCTCACTTCTGACAGATTCCCAGCGATAGTACTCTGTGCCCAAATCAATGGGTCAGCTTTTATTTACTTTCAGTTGCACGTTTTTCCTTCTTTTCTTTCTGTCTGAGTGGTTTAGTTTAGGTAAAGGTCCTCTTATCTTGTCTACCTTCTCACTGTCAGCCATCTTGTCTCGTCGTGTACGCCTTGTATTTATCCCTACACATGAGCACACAGCCCAATCTCAGATGTTCGACCAATTACGACAGCGGAAAAAAATGTCATTGATATCCGACATGTAAAAACATTAAGCTGCATTTGATTTGCTCACCAGGGGCCTGTTTCTCGAAAAGTCTTAAGTCAGAAGTAATTTTTTTTTTATTTTTGAATTTGGATTTAGCCTGCTCATGACGACCGAGCATGCTAAGAATATTAAGTTTGGCGTCGAGTTGTAGACATACTTTATGACGTTAAGCCAATTAGCCTGATTTCGTGAAACATGCTAAGCCGTCTGCACACTGCACACTGGTCAGAAGACAATACACAACTCGGGAAACAGACCTAGGCTTGAGTACCGTAGACGCGAGATCCTCGCGAAATCTAAAGAACTCAAAAGATTTTGTCATATACCTTCACGTATCAGAAGAGAAGCGCGAAATTATTGCATTTACGAAACTATGCCCAGGCGTTCCTTTAGCAGACATGAGAACTTCGCAAAGAAGTAAGATTACGCAAAACGCGCAAAACGCGAGATACATGTATTTACATATACTATAAGCGGAGCACGACATCACACCAGCTTCGTGTGCGAGACGGAACGTAGTACTGTCTTTCGCCAGTTCTAACCCATCAACCAGACGGGGATGAATTCCGTAGAAGCAACAACCTCGCGAAAAAGTCTGTTTCATCTAAGATCTCGCAAAATCACGCCAGTGAAGGTTGCTTATACTAGCGAACTCTTTCAAAATAGCCTTCATTGAAGTTATTGGTAGGTGACCTCGGAATGATAAATTACAGAATAAAATTTTAAGGAGAGGTTTTCAACTCAAGTACTAGAGAACAAAGATCGATTAAGGTTGGTTTGTGAGTCATCAGCGGCAACCATTCAAGTGTTTCGGCGGTTACCCTAATATGCTTCGGAAACCAACGAAATTTAAACAGTTGACCTGGGTGTCCTACGACACCGACTTAAATCCACACTGTACTTACGAATTGCAAAGCAACTTGTCTCCAGCAAATAGCCAATTATTCTTGAACTGGACTGAATAGTCATTGATTCAGTAAATGGAAACCGACAAGACAGATTTTGTGTACTGATGTAGATGTACGAGAAAAAAATACATACTGTGAGACCTTAAAAGGGGACTGTAGTCAAAATAATGTTGCAGTTAATCGGTTCTAACATACAAATAAAACTCACATTTGCCTGACTTGTGTGCCAAACAAAAGCCAATTCGAATTCATGGTCAAAACACTGAATTCTGAAAGCGATCGCTGATTGGCTGATGTGTCAGTGACGTGAACGGCGGGGTATCGGCTGCTTTACACATTCATTGCTTATGTCATATTTGAAGAGTTTACATCGTAATTTATCATTGTATCAATCGTCCTTAT
>NMRA01000616.1:0-28657 GCA_002633005.1 Phoronis australis | reverse complement strand
ACACACTTCTTTGTTAAAAAGGCGGCAAATTATGCTACCAAAGGACGTTTATTTGATTGTTTTCCACTTAAACGGCTGCAACGAACAATGGAAGTGTCGGGTGACTATATCAGATTTTGCATGCGCCCCCGCCGGTCCGTTAGCTTTATATGTTGATGTAGCCTAAGTTTTACGACGAGGTGACGAGCATAACTGAGTCAACTATACCCGGGTAGTCAACGGCTGTCTGAAATTTCGGGGTTAACGGAGCTCAACACACAGTGGTACGATAGTCTTCATACAGGTACAGTCGGTAACTTACCAACCCTTCAAGTTTACAGAGCTGCCGGAGTATTGGCTGACAACTGGCTGACTGGATGGCTAGAGTCCACATTGCCCTCGGCACAGTCACTGACCCCAGTTGCACCGGCAAATTTTCGTCTGACGATGACGATGACTTTGTGCTGCCTCGGCTCAAACAGGTATCCCTTGTGACCCGAAATTTCACACTAAGATTTCTTATTCTGACAATATAAAAAACGATACTTGATTGCACGCTAACACAGGACAGTGACTTTGCCCCCGCCAAATACGTCACAGCGCTCCAAGCCGGTAAATTTTTGAGCTTCGTTAGAGATTATAAGTTTAATTTTTGATGTTGAATTATTTGTGAAATTAATCAACAATTCATAGAAAACTATCCAGAATTTATTCAGAATAAAATACAGTTCCCTTTTAAACTCAATGCTAACAAATCATGACTAGAAAAAGGAACTATGGACAGGTCCCAATACTCTAGCGCATGCTCTGGTATATAACCCAGGCCAATGAAGACGGGCCCCAAATTTATGTTGCTTATTTCAACGAAATAGTCCTTCCATTTTAAAAATTGTACTCCTCACCTAGGGGAATTGTGTTCCGTTATACGCGTCATTGTATTGCGCGGGCGGCATGCACTTGGGTTGCGTTGATGTTCCGAAGCGCTCGATGGATACCTTTTGGAAATTGTCAGTAGGCTGAACAAAAACGGTATCTGAGGATGACGCGCTTGGATCTTCGTCGAAGTAGTTGAAAGGATACAGAAAGAAATTTAGAGTCATATATGGCGTCTGAGTCGACGGAGCGTCTTCTGAATGGGGAATATGGTGCGTAGCGAGCGAAATCCAGGCGATGAGGTCCTCATCCACAATGTCTTCATTGTCTAAGATGAAATCTTCAAAGTTCACCACGGGATTCCAAGGATCGTTCTGCGCGTAAACAGAACTGCTATCCAACTCGTGATCTTTGTGCTTCGTGACGGCGAGTTGATACTTTGTCCAGGACGCTCCCTGTACACCAGGTGTGTCATCGGGAAGAACGAACTTACCCATACCCACTGGCTTTAGGCGGTAGGCACGCTTAGTTCCGTAACTGTTTACCTTGTCTTTGCTGTAAAAGATGCAATACTTCGGCTTATCGAAATCATATTTGTAAGCAGCATCTTTTTCTGTGGTTTTCAGAGATCTGTCCATCTTCATTTGTGTCTTGGTTCGTCCGGTGAACCATGGGTTTGGTATTTTTTCCACCCCAATATCGATGGTCTCGTAACGGTTAGAGCGACCTAAGATATCAATGTCTGCCTTGAAGTGGAAATTATGAATGTGCATGTTTCCCAACGCTGTCGTGAACAATCTGTGACCGTAAGGATCCTCTTCCGGAGTGTAAAAAGTTGTTTCTGGATATCCAGTTGAGGCTGCCTTCACTTCCACGGCACCGTTTAAATGGAAAATGTAGTCGAAGACGTAGTCATAATTCCACACGGTGGCAGCCTGCCTCACCACAAGTTGATAATCGGGCAGGCCGGCGTAGGATCTATACCCACCGTTGTAATCCGTTGAAAAGTGTCTTCTCAGAGGCATGTGGTTGTTAAGCTCGAAGACGCAAACAGACCTCTGGTTGCGCTTTGGAGTGTGCGTGTTTACGAAGTAATCCATGTCTAAATAAACTGCAGTTTCTGGACAGTCAACACCCTCCATCAGCTCGGCGGAAAGCTCGCCTAGATTCCATGACACATCGTAGTACATAGCGATTGTCTCAAAAACGTCATAGCCGGCGTAGATAACGAACGCTTCTTGGAAACTCAACTCATACGCGATGCGCTCACCTCGGAATCTCACATCAAATAGTTGTAAGCCTGAAGAAAACCGAGAACGGATATCGAAACTCCACCCCATATAGTCTATGTGGCGGCCAGTGACTTTGAATCTCCTACCTTCAGGCTCATACATTCGGGGACCCATCTGGGGTTTCTCGGGCATGCTATGGTCAGGTCGCTTTTTATAGGAATAGTACTTCGTGTCCTTGTCAATAGGAATAGTCAGCTTCTTAGCCGATCCGTCGTTATACGCTGTCAACAATTCGTCTACACCGTCATACTTGACGTTGTTGTAATAGATGCTTTCTACCTTCCAGTCGTCTTGGTTAGTTGACTTGTGATTTATAGTCATCATGAAACTAACTGGGCGAATATAGTACCCTTCAGATCGCACGAAGGCGATGTACAAAGACGTCCGTTGCCCACTTTCTATCAGGCGAGGAGCGAAGTCATAAAAATCAAGACAGTCGCTGGTTGCTGTGCAGTTGTGGTGGCCGGCACCAAAACTCTCTTTCAAAACCTGCGAAAGGAAACGAAACATTATCTTTTTAATTTTATTGTTACCATTTGCTAGGGCCTAAAAATAGTCAAGAAAGAGACAATTACTACTCTATATCATGTCTGCAGTTCAAAGTCTGTATTCGGAACTCGACTCGAAAACTGACCGAATGCGTACATGTCATGTTTGAAGTAAACTTACAAATTTCAATTAAATAATACAACGCGATCGGTAAAAGTTCGGGATTGAGTCCGAGACGAGTCGGTTCTGAAATTTGATCCTGGACCTTTTTATCAAAAACCACTCTTTCTCGTCTCAGGTGATTTTGAACTTTGGCAAAGCAACGTCGTAACGTTTTTATTCTTTGTTTGAATTGTGGTTGGTGAAAAGGAAGTGCTTGGAATTCACTTTACTGCCATGCTGCTTCTGTGACTGAAACTAATTAGCTGTGACAAGCGAACTTCACGTACATGTACTTAGTTTGGACAATACTGGTCTGCGTGTTCTTCTCATTCCCAGAAATCTTTTCTGATCTGTTTCGAACGTTAAATGGCCTACATCAAAAGTTGTTTTAACAGAATTACGCACTGGTTTATAGTCCGTTAAAGTGACATAGTGGAGGAGCTTACACAAACACATGTCAGTCCGTACATTTATTTGAATGAAAAAATTGTCTCCAGCTCAACCGAAAATGGAATTTGTGGTCGTGTCCCTCTGCATGTATTTTTTTCTTTAGTGCAATTCATTCATCTTTTTCCATCCATATTGTCCCTCCCTCAGTGTCGAATCGATATTTCATCAAGAGGTGAATTAACTCATCCTGACACATAGACGTAGGCGATAGCCATAAAATAATATGCTCCCTGTCGCCCACCCACGCGTAATCAAATCATTCCCTCTCTGACACTCATTCCAGAGGCGGATCCAGGATTTTGAATTAGGGGCAGGGCAGAGCGCTAGCCAGGATGTTGCTCGTCAGACATTCGCACCCCCCCCCCCCCGAACTGTCAAATGGAATCTGGGAGAATTTTGATTGATCTTTAAGCCGGAAGTCGTCATCTTGAAACACTCTTAGTCGGCTGACCTGGTACAACCGGCGAAGTCAATGAAGTGTTTCATGATTAACTGCCTCTCTTTCTCTGTCAATCACTTTCTCACTCAAACCCACTAACTTACGAACATTCACTCAATAATCCCCAAAGTCACCCACTTTCGAACACGGCGTTCCCTTAATCACCCAGTATCTCACTCAGCTACCGAGTTGTTAGACTTAGTCTGGGTGTAGCTAAGTGTGCCCATAATTGGAGACAAGTGTGCGAAATTTATCGTCATTCGGGCGTGAACGACCCGTTAGCGAGCCATTAGCCCAAGAAGTGAGTTTTCCCGAGACAATGGCATCTTAATGGGTTGGCGACCTCGTTTCCCGTGGGTAGTGCCGTTCCCAATAGTGATCCATGCGAATTAAACATCATCAATAAAGTTCAGAAAATGTAACAGAATAAAAAGAATAAGAGGAAATTGAATAGCAATTTCGAAATTTTTTTTATATTAAGATTGTTCGCATTTATTTTTACCATGTCTTGCAAGCATAACATCAACTTTACATAAACATATTTTTATCAATTAGGGATTTATTATTCCATGTTTACTCTTATTATAGTAGCAGGGCGGATCCAGGATTTTGAGTTGGGGGGACCAGGGCAGAGTATTAGCCTGGATTTTGCCCGTCAGAAATTCGCACCCCCGTACTGCCAAATGGAATCTGGGAGACTTTTAGGGGGGCATGGCTCCCTCGCCCCCCTCCCCCTTAATCCGCCATTGAGTACATGCACTATGATTCCTCATTAATTTTCATGATTGTCACGTTTTTCCCCGTGTGTGGGTGGGCGCAGGTTTTTACAGACTGGTGCTAATAGCTTTCGGTGCGACGATTGACTGAAGACTGGTTCGAGTTAATCCTTTATTAATCCCGATCGTACGTTCACAAGCCTACTCAAACAAAACGTCCGATGTAATGTCTGTTTATGCTCCAGCCAGTGTTGCGAAGCCTTGTCTTGTGATGAACTTCTGAGACATGTTCAGCAAGAGTTACACCCGTCGATTCAATAACCTGCTGTCTCTATAGCTGGCTCTCTATTGACTATCGCTGTAACTGCTGATTCTCTTCACTGCAACTCAACTGGTAATTCTCCTGATTAACTTTCTTGAACTGACTTGATCTCCCGACTTGATCTGACTAACACAAACCCGTGCTAGTGTATTTGTAGCCTAATTCATTGTTCTGGAACTTTACAGCAATTCAAGCACATTCTAGAACCTTCCTGAATCTACCCAATCATTCTACAAACATATACTAGTGTCTAGAATATTCCAGACTGCATTAATCACTGTCATGCTAGAGTCTTCTAGAAAGTTCCAAACTATACTGTAGTAAACAAATTAGATCATCACTGTTCTGACCTCAGTCTTCTAGAAAGTTCTACACTGTACTTAACTCAGGGGTCATGCCAATCAAACAGAATAACAAAACAAAACAATACAACTAAAAATACTGTCAGACTGTCTGACAATGATAGTAAACTTATTTTAGTACACGTTTTTGAACGCATGTCTGACAATGATAGTAAACTTATTTTAGTACACATTTTTGAACGCACTTGAGAGCTGGAGTCTGCCGGAACACTTGAGGATAAAAAACGTTGATATTCAGTCCTGAGGTATATGGCTGAGCTTTGATTTTCGTAGCCTAAATAGAATGGGGCTATTCGACAATTCTTACGTTACTAGAGGGCGCGCGTGTACTAGTGGTGATAGATGAAGCAGCCTCGATTTCGCGAGCCCTTTAAATACATGGTGAAATGGCTTGCAGCCGGGCCAACTGAATCTGAGATTGCGTGGAAAGGGTGCTTCTACGAGGGGAAGTAAGCATGACTTTATACAAAGGTAAGGTTTGTGATTATTTTACCGGTCATTCCTTGTTTACAATACTGATATCTGTTAACTGAGGTACTGCCCGATGTCGGCTTCGCGGCATTCGCCAGTACGGTTAAATATAATTTAGAATTTCAGACCGTGTAACCGTGTATGTGAAATTAAATTTTCAGCAAATTAATTGTCATTGTGCTTCAGAAAATAAAAAAATGATCCGAAACCTTTTTAACCCGCACCCAGTTGCATGTAAAAACGATATTAACGCGAGTGGAGGCTTGGGTTTGTTTGACTTACTGCTTACTAGCCACGGTAAAATCGTTGGTGGGACATGCTTTGGAGTGGTAACATAAAGTCCGACGAGTGAAAGAAAGACGTTCGTACGGCCAATACATGAAATGACGGAGTTATTCGGAACTACTGAAAAATAACTACTCAACCAAATTGACGGCTTACTCGAAAGGTAAACCAACGCAACCTGTACGCGCATATCTAGTTATTTTAATGAACCATCACGGTTTACCACAGTAACCGAAAGTGCGACGAAGCGTGAGGTACGTGTGAGGTAGGCGCGACCAAAGCATGACGATGGCGTTGACCAAACCGGACGCGTGAGGGCTCCCCGGAGAGTAACCGAGAGAAGACCCTTGACTGATTTCTCTCACGCCTGCTTTCCGGCTACGCTCCTACATGTAGCTGGCTAGCTGTGAGACAGACAGCACAAACTCCAATAATTCGGTGTCTGTACTGTAGGTCAGTCACTGACTGAGTAACTCACTCACTCATATCACTCATTTATTCATTCCTGCACTATCTCACCTCTTTCGCTTATTCACATGGGCGGCGCGGCACTGAAAAATGTGGGGCTAAAGCCCCCGCAGTCCCCCTGTGGTGCATCGGCCTATAGACCACGTGCAGCGTATCATTTAAAAAAGTTGGGGGCTATAGCCCCCCCCCCCCAGCCCCCTATGGTGCGCCGCTCATGATTCAGCTAAGTCACTCACGCAGACACGCAATCACTGTCATGAACACTCATGACCACCCACTTATAATCATTCACTCACAGATCGCACGCACTAATTCGTCCACTTAATCTTTCAGTAAATCACTTCTTCACCCATTGGTTCAATCATTCATAATGCTGTGACCATTCCTTCAAGAAAACAAAGCACATTAATTTCCTTGGGTTATTTCGCATAGTGTTATCTCTGTTTGGTAAATTGAACATACCTTGTACAATTTCTCAGAAATTTCTTTTACCATGACATTCAGCGAAGACACTTCTGCCGCGTCCATAAACTTTGATTCAAAAGGAAGAGGGTCTCTCTTGTAGGAGGGGTTCTTGTATAATGTGTGCTTGTTTGGCTTAGGCAATGGGCCCACGATGTACTCTTCAAGACGAGGCGGAGAAAGATCACCTCGTACGACGATAGCCAACGCCTCTCTTCTCGGCTTTGGACCTTTGGAATCGATGTAATTTAAAACGTCCGCCTTTTTTGGAAGACGAAGGTCAATAGACGAGATGTAACCAGATGAAAGTTTTCTCGTTTTCTTGACAACATCAAATGGCACCAGATTCAGCGCCTTATTTATATAATCACGAACACTCACAAGCTCGTCGACGGTTAGATCTTCAAACGTGCTAGGGTTGGCAAGGTCACGAGGGGTTATCGGAAGGTCGTGGTTGCAGGACGGTCCTCCTTGAACGTTTGGCTCTGCTACTGAGTTTGATTTCCCTTGCTGTGAAACAACGCCGAGGGCAATCGCCAACGCAACGGCAGTGATAACGGCAAATATGGCCACTAGACGCCATATGACGTTTTCTCTTTCAGATGGCATGTTCGGACAGTTTCTGCAAATTAAACATAAAAACATGGGTATTTGAAAGAATCGGGTGCCAAGATAAGGTGGTAGGGCTCTTTTTCACTAGCGCAAGCGTCCAAGATGGGAGAGAATGTTGGAAATTAGCTCCTGGCGATTTTTTGATAATAAAAGGCTCAACTTGTTTACCTACAAACAAAAGAAACAATCAATACGCCTTCCGAAACTGCGAAAAGCTCCAGGTCAAAAAGTGTGCTTGCAAGCAAACCAAAAGCTGAACCGTCTAACTCTACCAGACATCAAGGGGGCATTCGCCATTTTGCTTCACCTCGTCATGGTGAGGACTCCGACGTTATGTCAAAATTGAATGACATTACCTCCAAACTGCAAGAGCTTGACGTAATGGAAGTTTTGATGTCGAATGTAAAAGACCTGAGTACAAATATGGAGGCTGTAAGAGATGAAAACATCCAGTTGAAGAAAACAGTGTTGCATCTGGCGAACGCTGTAGATTATACGGAAGGCCAGTCATAGACAGATAACGTGATTATACATGGCATTAAATATTCTGACACTTAAGAATCGAGGAATGATTATGAGTCCAAAGTTGTTGATGTCTTCCAAAATGTGGTGGAAATGTCCGAGGCAGAATCAAGGGACACATCTATTGAACGTGCTCATCATTTATACTCTCACCGGCGCCCCGGTTTTTACCGACCCGTCGTTGTCAAGCCAGGGAACTACATAAATCGTGAAAAGGCGCTTAATTATGTTAGAGAAAAATTAAGGAGAACTACGCGTCACAGAGTCACATTAGATTTCTGGAGAAAAGTCAAAGGGGTACGGAAGGCATTTTCTCCACTAGTAACACGTGCGAGGCAGGAAGGAAAATTAAATACAGTCGTAAATCTTCATAAGACGTTCATCGACGGTAAGAAGCTTTGATATTGCCATGAATTCCAAGCGGTGCAGCAATTTTCAGATCACACCATGTATTAGGGGTTACGTCAAGGCCGAAATGTGGCCCCATTCATTACGTTCAGCAGTTTGTCAATATGCAAATGCCTTGAAAAACGAAATGGATCATCCAGACATTACCAATTATTTCGAGCGTTTTGATATTGTTGCACTGCAGGAAACATGGGCGACCCAAATGTATGAGTTTATTTTAGAAGGCTTTATAACCTTGAAAGAAAAGAGTGTACATTGGGAACTGCGGTGGTGTGCTGTATTTCATGCGAAATGAGCTGTGGCCTTAAGTTACGCTCGTCAATTGACCTATCGCCAGGATTATGACGGATGGCTTAATTGACCAATCAGAACAAAGCATTCTTGGCACACCTTCGTCTGCTTTTCCAAGCCACCATTATACCCGACAAACCACACGTAGTCGAGTAAAACTTACTTTAGTCTATAGCTCAAGAAACTGTCCGCTAAGAATGGGGAAACGGTGTTGATATGGCGTGTGTAGCACCGACAGCCGTTATGCTGCTCCAGAATAATATCCCGTCATTTTTGGCATGTCCTAAGCCGAAAAATGATGTTGAAAAGCGTTAACTATGGATCAAACTGTACGGCCACACGAGCAACTGAACTTAACGATGTTGCTTGATAACTCGAAGGCTATAATAAACACAAATATATTAGTTCCAAGATACGCACTTTTCAGCTTGGTGGCTATGGTGAAGGGCTATCTCAGATTGTGACTCCCGAGTTTCCTACATGTACGTCTGGCCGCCTTTGTCTCGACACAAGACCTGCTGGATCTCAGCATTCTAGCGGTTGTTTTCAAGGACATTTTTATTTTGTTTTTTTTTTATTTATTTCAACCTAACAGAGGTACATTTTTGTTAGTCATAAACCCGTAGGCTGGCGTTCAACTGAACATCTCTCCCGGACAAANTGCATCCTAGGCCCCTGCAACTTTCGGGCCGCCTGTGTACATACAATTGCACTTTGTCCAATTCCACGAGGCAACATGTTGGACCTCCCTTGTGGTATCCTAGATCCGCCACTGAGTTCAAGACATTAACTTGACTGACTTAGACACAGCCCTAGACCTACACCGCCGGAGCTAACTGTTTGCCTAGGACGAGATGAACGTGTACATGAGCTATGAACCTGAATTTTTTTATAAAAATATTTCGTTACAAGATTAGAAAAGCGTAAACAGTGCTGTCGAGTCGACCTAGTCAGAGACTATAGTGCATGTGTTGTCTGTAATCTATGACCTACTTTACTCCAGGAGTCCCACCAGTTGTGACCTACTTTTTATTTAGCGAAATTTAGCAGACGACAGAATAAAAATATCGGTGAATCTTCACTGATTTTATTCGAAAGATCATGAAATCTATGGAATCGTACAGATAATTCGACTTTAAAGTACATACTCAGCTTTACATGAAAATATCGTATCAGTGGCCTTGTCATTTGTCAGGTGAAGGTGGCCCCGAGGCAGAGGGTTTCTTCGGATTTTTGCTGGCTCCTCGAGCCATTTTTTCATCGTCACCTTTACAAATTCCCATATCATGAACGTACGATTCTCTGTTGAAAAGCACAGCCTTTTGTCTATGTCGAAGCGTTTTCAAATAGTGCAAAAACACCCATCGATTCCACTAGGAACGTCGTTTAGCGACAGTGTATTTGCCTCTTACATCTCATTCGAATGTCGGGTATCACGTGACTTTTCGCATAGGGGCGGAGCTTGCGATAGGTCAATTCAGACACTGGTGATTTGTTGTTGTTAATGTCCTTATCTCAAATGGCATTGTAGTTCAAAAACTTAAAAATATATACCAAATTAAGTAATATGTAACATTGCATAATGTTCACATCCTTTCCGTTATCAAACTAACAGCCTTTTTAGCACAATTTTGTACGTCTGCGGGGAGCGGAAAATCATCGACTATTCCCGTCTATTTCCGTGACCTGAGTTCCAACGTATCAGTTCAGGAACGATTCCTGAATGCCAGCCATGTTGTCCTTGAAAACGTATATGAGCGTATATGCGTTGTTACTTTGTTTGGTTGCTTTTTATTCGCACTTTGGTTCTTTTTATATAAACTTGATTATTTATTGTCCTAATTTTACCTGTTCTTTGCATATGACGAATGATATTAACTGCATAATCATAAGTTTGAAGTACGGTCGCAAAGTCTGAGGCGTAGCCAACGCTCGGCTACTGAGGTCAGCCCTGACTCATCGCGAGGGTACGTCAAATTAGCGACAGTAGGCCTAACCGTTTAGGTAATAAATGAGATGAAACAGTTTTTTGATCAACAAATGTCTTATCTTTATCGCCATATCGTGAAATTGATGCAAAATACCAGACTGACACTTGGTCATGACCTATGAGCGCCAACAAAAGATTGCAAGAACGCTTTAACAATAACAAACTTGTTACATGATCCTGGAAACTTATTTCACCTGGAGTTGAAGCTGTACGGGGTACAAATGAATGAATGAATAAATATTTCTTTTAAGTATATTGTGCCTAAGAAACACCCAGCCTCGACGATACTTACAGTACTACAAATTAATTAACGACATTAAGCATGGAGGAAGATGGAAGAATCTGTGTGTGTGTGTACATTACTGCATCAAATAAACAAACAATAATTAATTAATCACAACATCGAAAGAAACATGGAAGAACATGGAAGGAACTGTGAGAGATGCCTCACAAATAACAGCAACAGGAGTTACGAAACGGAATAGCGCAAATTTAATGTCGTTATTGAAAAAGCATCCCTGAGATATTTAGCTAAAGAACGTATGGTTCTTACATAAGTAAGCCACTAGCACATAAAAAGACAATGTTCAAGAATGACTGGGGGGCAAGGCTATTAGTAAATGTAGTGTGAAAACCATCAATCGTTTTTTCTATAATACTGTCATATACACAACCATGAAACAAAAAATGGAACTCATCCCTAAGTTGTCCTGCGTGACATGTCTCACACAGTCTGCCCTCCAAGAATAAACCTGCATACATAAAGCGTCCCGTTTCAATCTACTCTCAGAGGAAGTATTCTACAGCGAAACTGAGCAAGAATTGATCGTAAAGATAGCTCAAGTCGAAGTTTATTGCGTAGTTCTGTTTCAAATGCATTTTTAATGGTTTTAGCGTTCTCAGTTTGAGCGCTGTTTGAATCTGATCTGATCAATTGTCAGTCAGTTTCCTTAGCAGAATATTGCACGCTACCCAGCTTTCAGATCTGTACAAAGAATGCATTTTAATTCTTAAGATCAGTTTTTGTTGCGACTTACAATTCCAAAGAAAAATTGTCTTAGTAACAGTGGCATCCTCTATTGTGACTAAATCATTCCAGAGTCTGATCATTTGAATTTTACGTCACAAGGCTGAATCATGCCAGACCATGTTGACCTTGAACGGCTACATTTGGCGCGAATGTATGGACTCCGAGAAAACAACGTTGATAAGCATTTTGTATGACATTTCATTTGCTATGCTGATTACATTTTTGACTACACCAGGATACTGTTCATATTAAAGAAAAATAGAAAGCTTGCACATTTGACAGAATTTCATTCCGAGCACCGTTTTTCTCCGTGTGACAAATACCAAGCGAACTCGTGAAATATGACGACGCTTTCGAAGAATGTAACAATGGTACATTTCGCAGAAGTGCATTCGACGTAAATTGTACCAATTGTTACATTTTACGAAATTGTAATACTTTACGGCGTATCAAAGTTCGCTCGGCACGATTGGATGATTTCGTTGTGGGTGACGATGCAGATCGCTACACTAGTGACGACCTTGTTTCAATGGGTTACATTTGCGACAGTCTCGTGTTTGTGGAGGCAGTGAATATAACCTTTGAAGTTATGCAAATGTGTTGGACTGCGTATTGTAAACAGCGCAGAATAGGGCGAGACGCAGGTATTGGTGGATTCCCATGTGAAAGATGCTGGTGAACTGTTGCGGAGAATGTAATTTGTTCGGTTAAAAATGTTGATCGTTGTCCCGTGCGATGATGGTAAAATCTAGAAAATTTTCTTACTAGAGAACACATGTAATTAGTTGAGCCGAACGTTTCAAGTGCAGCCGTCAAGCCCTTAATCACATGGCTGTTTTTCCCGCCGTTGACAGTTGCATACTTGAAACGTTATGTTCAACTAAATGTCTCCTATTAAATATTTTTCTCGCTTTTACAATGTAATTGTTCACGAGTCATTGTTACATATGTTGACGATTTTAGATGTTTATGATTAGATAGAGTACAATCATTTTCCATCAGCGTCATACGGCATAAAGAATGTCTGCCCCCTTGAAGTCGGGGCGTATTTCACTCAGAACTAGGTCAGAAGCACTGCACATCATTAAAATCTCATTACTTAGTCATTAATAAACATATACATACCATATCTTCAGTAATATGTCTTGTTTAAATGAGCTTCATCTTGATATAAATCTTATTCAAGATTAATATTGATAAAGAGTTGAACACGACAAGTTTTGCTTTTTGCTTTGTTTGTAAATCACCCATTTAAATTTCTAGAAAACACGCCAAGAAGATTTTCCTTGTGGCAAATCCTCATCATAATCTAGATCACTGAAATCTGGCCACTCAGTGCCATCAGTATCCACACTATCATAACCACAATCACTGGAGCCAATCTATATCTAAATCTGACCACTCAGTGCCATCAGTATCCACACTATCATGACCACAATCACTGGAGCCAATCTATATCTAAATCTGACCACTCACTGCCATCAGTATCCACACTATCATGACCACAATCACTGGAGCCAATCTATATCTAAATCTGACCACTCAGTGCCATCAGTATCCACACTATCATGACCACAATCACTGGAGCCAATCTATATCTAAATCTGACCACTCACTGCCATCAGTATCCACATTATCCACAATAATAAACTTCAAGAACTGTGAGAGAGCAGCAGAGATAATGTCCATGTAATAAGAAGGTAGTAATTCAATGTGAGTGTATGCACAGAGTACTAGTGACAGAGTAGAATGTTGCCAATAATTGGGCGTTTTGTCACTATCTGGTCAGTTCCAATAAAATAAACAGGAGAACCTTCGCAGATGATTAAGTGGTGACACCAGTGTTATATAATACAAATCAAATTAGGCACCAATTAAGAGCAATTAGCTTAAATCTAGTCTTCAAATCAAACAAACATACTATGTTTGATGGAAGAACATCTGTATTAACTTTCAAAAGTTACTGCAACAATCGCTACAAAGTTAACACGCTTGTTGGGTTTCCTTGAACTGATAATTAGCTTGTGAAAAATGGTTCTTAAGTCCAAAAATAACAAGCCAATAGAGATTACGTTCACAAACAATAAGTTATAACATAGCCTGGCGTCTCAATCGTCATTGGCTAGAAAACTGGGAATATCCTAGATATATTTAACTTTAAACCAATAAATTTCTTCCTTCTATCATTCCTGAAGGCATTATCAACCTGTGAGATACATTGTTCAGATTACCTTTCCAGACAGCAACAGGGTCTGAGTGAAAACAGTCACGCCATATGGTGGGACTGAGAGGAATGAATTAAAATGTAAATTAAAATGTGTAAACTTTTTTTAATAAACAAGTAAAATATGTTGTGAAACCACTTAGGGAGCATTTTGTTTATATTTTGCAGCAAGATAATGTAAATATACCCTCAATTATAATATTTTTAGAGTTTTACAAATTGCTCGAGTTTGGCAAAGAAAAGGAGATTTGCTGATATTTCGGATAGCTTTTTTATGACCTTTTTTAACTTGTACAATCGCCAAATGCCCAAACAGTTATCTACATGTAAGTCGAGATATTAATTGTAAGATGTGAGTAGGAAAATAGTTTTTGAGTTTAGATAATACGCAGTTTACTTTAGGAATCTCCAGAGTGCGTGAATTGCTTACAGATGCCGCGATTGTACAACAGCAGGAGAGATGGGCAACAAAGCGCCTCATAGAGCGAGGATGGCAATACGGAGATGCAGCAAAAACTCGTATCAGGGGAAAAGATCGAAGAGTGTGTAACCTGCACGAACTTGGATGCATCTCCAAATTTACATTGCGTGCAATACTCGAAGGAGGAGGGCCAGAGACTAACCCGGTGCCTACCCTCTGACGTCACCACAGAAACAGAAACAATGTGTATTCCTAAGAATTTGTAGTGTTTCAGGTAAATTAAAAATGTGTTAGGTCTGAGCTATTATTTATTCCATTCGGCCTGAAGTGAAGTAGCATGCATTTCGTTTGTGAGATGTTTAAATAGACGTTATTTGCTCAAAGCCATTGATAAATCGATTGTTAATAAAATCTGCGTTGTTTGCTCTCGATGAGCTGAGAACTATAGGAGTGAGTAGACAAGCATCATCAGTGTACACGAGGACACTTATTGGGTTACGCAGTGAAGATCATTAATGCAAATTATGAAGAACAGTGGGCCTAATATTGAGCCTTGGGAAACCCCAGTAGATATGTTTTATAATGACAATGAAATATTATTGTATGCAACATATAGTGACCTGTTGTGTACATAACTAGAAAACCAGATTAGTTCTGTGTTCAGGATACAATATGTTGATGGTTTTTGTAGTAAGGTGTTATGGTCTGTTGTGTCAAATGCCTTTGAAAAGTCCATGAATACAGCTATTAGGGTGAAGTTATTATCAACTTAAGGTATTCGTAGACTCTGTTGATCAGCTCAAGGGCTGCTTGTTCAGTCGCGTGAGTGGTCCGAAACCAATGCTGAGAAATGTATAAGAATTCATAATGTATTGGATATGTGTAAAGTTGCTCGTAGACGATTTATGTTTGGAGATAGATGGAAGGACTGATATGGGTCATCAAGGCCTGATTTATTATAGCTTAGTGATTAGCCATTTTCAAATTTTACATATGGCAGTTATGTTCCTAACATGCGCTTCCTTGCAGCTGACTGCATTCTTACCGCTCCTTCCAGAACCAAGAAGACTGGATATCAACAAACTTAATTGCCAATTGCGAATCAGAGTGGGATATGCAGTTCAATGCATCAAATTACTAAAGTTCTTCACGTGCATCGGAAACAGAAACCTGTCCTCCAAGGCTATTTCCTCCATAGCTCACTCGAGTCACCTCTGTTTGAGGCCGAATATCTTGGCATTGCTACATACGCGGATTTAGGGGGGCAGGGGCAGGCCCCCGCCACTGTACTACTTCCGACAATTCTCCTATTAATGTACATGTAACTGCTGTTTGTGCCAGTAAAACCCTTGGATTTCTTAGGCGAAACATGAAGGGAAAAGCTTGTGCCGCTCTATTTAGACCAAAACTAGAGTACTGCTCAAAAGTATGGTCACCTCAAACAAAATCTCTCACCCATACGATTGAAATGGTGCAGCGACGAGCTGCAAGATTTACAACAATACTTCAGTGAAATGACCGAATCATACAGGCTAGTAAAGCCTAGAACTCCACCGCCACTTCTCCAAAAAATCCATGTCCTAAAACATTGTCCATAAGACTATCGCCATTCCAGTTGCCTATTCGTATTCCTCCACACGTAGGCCTACGTGCGTGCACACAAGGGGGGCTGGGGGCTCGAGCTCCCCACTTGGCAAAGTGGGCAAAAATGTCTGTCTCAGTGAAACAAAAAGCCCTAAAAAGTAGAAAACGAGACAAAAGTCCCCTAAAAAGACAGGAACTACCAAAATTGGGCGAATGCACAATTCAGAGGTCTGAACGTACCCAGTTTTTTAAGGTCCACTTTCTCAAAAATTCGAACCCGCCATTTTTAGGCTGGGTGCGCGCATGACTTAGATGCTACAGTTTGTACTTCATGACACCTCAGTGTCCCACAGCATATATACTGGGATGAGTGGGTCGTGGGTAGTGGGTCGAAGTGGTCGTGGGGTGTGGGGGTCGAAGGGGTTCTAGAAAATCATGTTAATCGCCTTGGGCTTAGACTTAATGTTTGGTCATTTTGTGCAGCGCAGTTAGGTGACGGCTTAAGCTCGAGTCTTTTTCTTAACATGGTAGTGTGCGTGAAGAGATTGTGAGTCTCTTATTTGTTCAAAATAAAGGCAGGTAAACGTCAATTCAGGTGCAACTGATTATAACATAGTTTTACACAACGGAATGAGTCTTGGTCAAAGTTTTTGCAAAAATCTGAAAGGGAAAGCAGAAAGTCAGCCACAAATCTGCTTCAAAACTTTGTCAATTTTCAATGAACGGGAAACTCCTGATTTTTCATAATTACCATAGGTTTTTGTTATGCATTATACGACTTTGAAACAGTCTTTCTTTGTCGTAACTTAGATTACCCTACAGGCCTGCATACATGTAGGTTGTTGTGTTTACACACGATTTTGGGAGACAGAGTATAGTGACATTAATATTTTTGCTAACTACAGTATTATTGCTAACTATTATTATCGCTAACTATGAAACTGAAACCAAAACTCTGTATCTACTTGATTTTATATTTCTGATTTTGTCACCTGGGCATGAGAGAAAATTATATTTTTGTCAAAATTTTTTTGGTTTAATTTGCATGTATTAAACATGCACATGAACGCAATTTAATGTAGTTTGGTGAATTATTGCATTGTTTGCTGCATTGCAGCAATGACTGCGGCTGGTTTGCGGAAATTCCCATCTATAGTCACATGAAGATGCTTGCAGGATCCTTGCAGCAATGTGACCGGCTGATTTGAGGAAACTATTCCGTATAACCAAATGGAGATGTTTCCTGCAAGCTTAATGCAAACTTATTAGGTTCCAGGAAACATACAAACATTCTTTGACTCAAGATGGTTCCATGTGTTTGCCGCTGGTTCGCAGAAACTTTTGCAGCAAGCCTGTGGCAACTTTGCTGCAAGCTTGCTGCAAGTGTTTGCAAGAAGACATTTTGGTATGGGAGCTCTAGAAGGTGAATCAGTTTGATGGAGATATTGGTAACAAACCATTCGATGACGTCACCATTAGTGTAACACCTTTCCCCCTGTTGCAAATTGTAATCTTTACAAACCTCCTCTCACCCCTCGAGTGATGACGCAACATATGAATGCTCCTTTAAAAGACCTAATGACACCCACAGTCACACTCAGTAGTATACTTACCCTATGACATAGCGCCATCCTTAAGGAAAAGTGGCCCTGCAAAAACATGATGAACGACACACGGAATTCCGTGTGCGGGGTTCAATGCGCATGCTTGGTCGGAAGTTTATCGATCACATCACCAACACTTGCAAACGCCTTCTATGTATTGTACTCAGTGTTTGGGCTTGAGCCACGGGATAGGGGTTCCCTTGATTCTGTTTATTTCGATCACAGCCGTTTTAATAAATTGCGACTATTCAAGTCAAAGGTGGTCGCCATACTACGCAACTTGAAAGGTTTTCTCAGATTTCAACCAGTGGGAATAACTGAATGTCATGACGTCGATTTCACATGATAAAGAACATTCCAAAGTGCTACCTTACGTCAGGTAGCGCTGTGAAAGTGTGTATAGCATACTCAGCATTAAGACACTGAGTGCAGCGGAACACTCACTGCACGGGTGCACAACAAGAGGTTTTCAAAATGACCACGATACAAAAGCCGGGACAAGACTATCCAGGTTTTTTAATATAGTGATATTACAGATTGATGCAATAGAAAACCAGTCAAAACTGTATAACCGCTCTAACTTCCTCAGCAATGGTGTATGTCCTGTAATACGTTTAAGTGAAGTCTCATCTAACCTCGCCACGGGGTGCAGTATCCATGTCAGTTCTAGTCGACTCTAATGTCATTACGACGTTTTCCCGTTGCTCCCAACGTTGTTCGGTTCTATTGCCCAACAACAAGTTGGGAAGTTTACCCCTGCAGCCAATATCTTACACGACTGATTAACCCCATTCTGGCATTCATGGTTAGAGGGCCAGCTCTCTTTTGTTCGATAATTGCTTTAATCTTATATAAGATCGTATGTATATAGCCTGACTGGGCTGTGCTGTTAAACACAAAAATTAAGTTATAACATATTTGAACATAAACCAATAGCATTTCTGAAATCCTCGTCAAATAGTGATCATGTTTAGTTTTTGAATAGCCAAAATCGCTCAACTGCAAGCAAAGTTACGATAATCTATTCTTTCCGAATGTACCCGGCACCAATTCACTTAGGGTTTGACGGTGTTCACACGTGGTCTGTAATAAGCCTGGTAGATAATTGGCGTACCTGTTGTCATTACAGACAAAAGACTGTGCTTGGCAGTTAACAAAGAAGCTAGATGTTATCACGCGCTCAGAACCCCCTTCGTCTGCTAGAGTCACTGAACGGGAAAACGCTGTCAGTGGCCAGTGGCCGCGATGTTTGAATAGACAGCACCTACTTGCACACCACTTGGCATGCAGCATCTTGAACTTCCCCAAGGTAAAACGTTATTTTAATTGCATATTCTCTGGAATTCAAGAAAAATGACAAACCTTGAATGTTCCACCAAAAACGGTGACCTCAGCTCACTTATCAGGCTGGAGTGCATACAGCCGTGAAGGTTTTCTTATTACACCGAATACCGTAAAGGTGACCCCTGCCCTCTCAAGTGTATGAACGAATCATTTCAACTGAAAGGAGCAGTCAGGCAAACAGTACTTCCCCTGGTGGAACCTCTGAACTTCATAATTTTCACTCATTCTAAACTGTGTTGAATTTGAAAGATATACCAGAACATTTACAGCTAGGTGAAAAGTTCATGCTAATCACATAGATATTCACATGAATGTGTATGAATATTATATAACCACTTGCCGTGCATTGGAAGTTATTAGCAGAGTTGGCAGACCTTGGTGTATGAGTCTTCTTGATGAACTTTTTTGTCTTTAGAGTAGGATTGTTGGAGCAAGTCTTGTCAACAGGTCTACGCTCAGCAGCAACTGTAGCTTAAGCAGGAAAATAATGGCCTGGGCTAATATTCTATACTTCGTTATCTTGGGTTTGATTCGGCAATAGTCCGATATAACGTGCCCATATATTTTGAGAACAAGTTTCTTCCCGTTATTCAGTGGAGAAAAATGGTTCTCAAAATTCGGGCACGTTATATCAGACCATTACTTTCGATTCCCATTTGATGGGCTTCCCAAAACATGCATGTTATACAGCAATTAATGCCCAGTACATTTAAAGAGTTGTACCTGCTGTACGTGAACTTGGAATCCTGCTTAATCTCAAGATTAAGCAGAGTGAGTGTTGCGTGAACTTGGAATACGCTAGGCAACTTGACAAGTTCACTCAAGTAATCACGTTCATGTTCATAAAAATTTGCATTGCACTAAATCAAGTTACATTTGAATAAAATAATGTCAATTTTCACCAACGTTTTCAACTACGGGCGATCAGTTTCACCAAACAATAATCAATTTAGCCATTCACATATTCCTCCGGTTAAGCGAAACAAGTTACGTTAACGGAGAAAATTGTTGATCGTGAGGCGAATAATTAAAAAAAATGTTTTCACCAAACAAAAATTTCACCTTTTTGCCTTAAAGAATATTCAATTCCAAGTTCACGCATACGCGATCTTGAGATTAAGCAGGAAACGTTCACGTACAGCAGTACCCATCCACAAAAGTCATAGACCAGCCACGCTATGTTGGCAAACTCGCCCAGTACAAAGGTCACTACTACCTGTAAAGCCCTGGCTGGGATAGCTGCGTGAGGCACAATAGCATATTTAATTGTATCGTCATTGTACACTGGCTCGATATCAGGTGACGCTATTACTAAACTGAGTGGATTTGTTGACTTGCTAGAACTTGAGGACAATGTGCCTGTCTGGCAAAAGATTTCTAATTATTTAGCACTCAATGAAAAGTATGTAAAACTGAACATCCATCCATTTCTGAGCAACAAAGGAGTGAGAAAGCAAAAAAAAACAATGGATGGCCAGTTGGAGAATACAAGTGGGGAGAATCATTAGGTGCAGCAAGGAAAGTCACACTCCCATTTCCTGGAACATGACTGGCTCAGTCTATCAAATGTGGACAGTGCATGTTTATAACAAAACTTAAATCAGACGACTTATTGTGAATGAATAATACCATGAAATACTATGACAAGTCGTACCCAGGGCATTAACTTTTATATTTGTTACTTATAAGCATAATAGACTATAAATTTAGTCGGTAAGTGAAATTAAAGTTTCAGTTCACGGAGTCTCAAATTGTTCATGTACAATGAACAACAAGAGACTACTGCAGTTGAAAAAATGAATGAATCATAGGAACACCAGTTGTATTTTGACAAAATTTACTAAATGAATCAAATCAAAAAGATGTTTTAAGCAAATGAGTGATTGACTCGCGAAATGATCTAGTGATTTTACCAAAGAATCTTACGGTACTAAACGTTTCAGTAATTTTGCCACTCACTGGTATCGTTGAATTCTTTTTGCGAAACAAAAAATGCAATGAAGTAGGCACCGTTACAACGACACGCCAGTTGACAGCTCATCTTTGTCTTTGTCTTTGTCTTTGTCTCAGGGACAGACATCACTGCACATTGGACAGGTCCACAAGTGCTCAGTCTTTCTCTGCAGCAGCAAAGAAAGAGTCACACTGCTGATGGTTCCCATGTTGAGCTGGTTAATACGGTATCTACTTTCTCCACGTAAGGTGGTTCTGGTGCCGCTTCCTCTGACAACATGAAGCTCAGTTAGTCTTTCCAGGGTGGGGCTTTCTGAGGGAGCCTCCATTTCCTGGTCTTATCGCTCCAAGTGACATCTTCCAAAAGTTCTGCCTTTCCTGCCAGGTCATCTGCCCTTTGATTCCACGTCACTCCAGCATGTCCAGGGGTAAACAACCACACCAGGTGTTTCAGCTTGCTTCCTTCTAGTGCTTCCTTCCATTCTGATTTAATGAAGCCACTCTTGATTTTGCTTAGCGTGCTCTGTGAGTCCGTAGCAATCACAAGTTGACAGCTCAACAACTAAATAATGCTTATATAGCCCGTAAAACTACGGACATTTTTTTCAATGCTATAAAACCTTCACTGAAGTAATTGTGCCCTTTCAACAGATGATTCGAGTCTGTTGACAGTGAAGAATTTTTACAATAAGATTCCACAAAGCTATGCGTCATGTTTAAAACAAATGCAAAGACATCATCATCCAGCACAGAGGAGGTTGCCATGACTGTAAACAGGAAATAGTGTTAGCCTCGCTTTGGATTTCCTCTTAATCTTCATGAGATAGTATTAAAAAATGCTTACGAGGCCGGGCCCATAATTATTTAAGGTGATTTAATTATTTCAATTTATTTTATTGATAGAAAAGGCAAAATGTGAACTTCGGAGACATCATTATTCTAAGTTTCAAGCCGAAGCGCATATTTTACTATACTAACAACGGTAGGTGCATTTTCTGGATTATTTGCGTAGATGATAACTGAATTTCTTCGTGTCTCATATAGCAGATATTTTTTGTGAACATACTACATTTTTTTCTTCTAATAGTAGGCCGCATTTGGAAACTTTGTAACGCTTCACGCACGTGTAGCGAGTACGCAACTAAGTTATTTCTTGGCCATTGCTGGCCTCAAACCGCAAGTAATTTCAATTAAAAGATATGAGACTCAAAAATTCTAGTGTTTCAAAAACTTTTGAAAATTTACTTCGTCCAACTTGAACCCAAAAACTTTCCACGTCAAGAAAATTATCATCAACATCGACTCATTTTCATTTATTTTTTATGAAACTAATTCTTTTAAAACATTCAAACCAATTTTAAAGCGTCAATATAAGACGATTAGTCAGGGTCATCTCACACAGGAGAAAAACACTTGTGGTGTGGCATTCTTTAGCTAGAGAGCCAAGTAGAAGAAAGCACCTCTTTCCTTAAGGACTACATCATGCAGCGTTTGTTTTTTTGCATGAACGGGTTTTGGCATACCCTAAAAGCGCTATATGGCGCTCCAGAAAGTGTTTCGGCACCTTTGCACAATCTCACCCATGAGCGCATTACTAAAAAGGACCTGGGCTGCGTCGGCATCTATTCCGCACCGCCGTTACAAACAAATACACGGATATGGTAAAGCATTTGTCGGAAAAGGATTTCACATTGATACTCTTAGCGTTACAAAATTCTCATTGTCTCAGAAAACTGAATTTTCCATACATGGAAAAATATGAGCCTTTTATGCTATTTTCATCGACAGCACTTTTAAAGCAAAAATATCACCATAATTTGTTTACATGGCGACAAGGCTGTGTGGAATCTTGGGAGTGCAGGTTCTTCGCTCTGTGCAGGCACATCTCGATCTCCTTTTACTTTCCTGTTTTGCCCATTAATAAATCCGGTGTGGTAGTTTATAATGTCCCTTGTAAAACATGTACTGTACTGCCAGCATGTATTTTAATTCTAACACAAGGGCCCGTGATATTCAGTGATTTACATGTACGTAGCTGCCCCATTTATGCAGGTAGGACATATTTTACAGGGGGGCAGACTTTATTTTCACAATGCCACTGAGCCCGTAAGATTTGTATCACTTGACTTTTCTGTTTCTTGGATTCCGGCGTCGTAGTGCCCCGCAAAAGATGATAAATTTTCTTTGTTCTGTAACTAAGCCTGTATATACATATACATATACGTATACCTATACACACACACACACACACACACACACACACACACACACACACACACACACACACATATATATATATATATATATATATTTATGTTCCCTTCGAGGTTTAAAACGATCGAGAGACACTAATTGGAGTTTTCGCACTATCAAGAATACCATAAGCTTAGAAGCTTAGATAATTTCGTAGTAGATAAAGCTTGTGTCAGTGTACCTTCCGTGCAGCCATGGCAATCAGCGATTTCAGCGTCCACTCGTACGTAAATGTCACATACTATTTAAAATGTGTCGTTGAAGCGCAAGAATGAAGTACATTAGAACTTACTTTAAATACTTGATGGAACTGTGCTCAACCGCCATCTTCAGTTGGTCTCCTACTGTCCTTAATGGTTTCGTCCCTAAACCAAGACCATCTCTAATAGGCGGGACAACAGAGTTGATCAGGCTCTGTGTGACGGTTGCTGATGGTGTTGCTGTAGGTATTTCATCCAAATCCAACAAGATGCCTGTTCAGCTTCAGAGGCTACGTCGCGTAGCAGAGCCTTCTTTCCTGACACGGAGATGCCAAGAGACCTCGCCATGGTAATGACCGAACTGGCCGGAAAACCCCGGCAGCCGACCTCCACAGGAAAACTCCGACATCTCCAGCCGTTAACATGACAGTCATGGCTCAGGGCTGCATACTACAAGGTCTTTCGCTCGTGTGCCTCTTCCACCCTACTCTCCCACGGGATAGTGAGCTCAATCAAGATGACCTGGTGGGAACTCTTCGAGTAAATAACCAAGTCAGGGCGCTGGGTCGTCTGGACAATGTGTTGAGGGAAGAGTGACTGATGACCGGCAAGGTCTGCCCACACTCTCCAGTCGTTGGCTGTGTGCAGGATGCATTTCTGCGCTGGGGTCTTCCTTTAACTCGCCTCATCACCACTTCTTATGAAATTGATGAATTCGATGCGGTGGCATCTCGGCTTCGGTTTGCTCTTGACCTCGTCAACCAACACCCTTGCAAAAACTTTCAGTACCTGGTTGTGTCGGTAGGTGTACCTTCCTGATGCCAAATAGCGCGGCTGCAAGATGATAGGATGTGCTGTAAAGTACATCTGCGCCCACACTGAATACAGCTCGGGTTGTCAGTAAGGCCCCAAGTAGCAAGGTTGCTGGGAGTAGGCAATTCGTCGTAAACAGATCTAATGAGGAATTTGACTTTCAGAGGAGACATATTCCACAAATCAGCCCACTTGACTTCCCCTTGTACGACTTTGTACCACTTGGTCCATGCTCCCTGTTAGCCCATCTGGACTCCTCGGGCGTACCTTTCTTCGTTCTCTGATGATCTAACCTCCCTGATTGTTTTGTCTCTGAGCGGGTCTTTAGATCTTTCCCATGCTGGCTTACAGGTCTTGTAGCCCAGCCCTTGTCAACCATGGCCAGCTGTTTCTACTAACTGCCTGTGCCTCAGCCGAATCTCTGCTTCACTGATACTCAGGATGGTGGATCACTTCCTTGCGGTGAGTGACTGGATACTGCATCCCCTGTTGGCCTGGTCAGATGGATTCCGTAGAGTGGTGCTGGCTCGGACTTTGGTAACTTTGTATTCTTCTACTACAGATGAGACTGACAGGACAAGTTTTGACTATAACTGTTGCTAACATGTCGAACAAAATTTCACAAGTATGTTTTTCTGCATACTCTGTACAAATTTACCCTGCCATTGGTTAAAATCTACTTGTGGAATAAAAAATACACCAGGTAAATGGTAACGATACACTAGAACCTCATGAATTAAACATAGATGTAAACAGACTCAAAAGAGAACAATTTTGGATAGACAAGCTCAATACACTAGAATCTCATGGATTAAACTTAAACAGACTCAAAAGAGAACAATTTTGGATAGACAAGCTCAATAAACTAGAAACTAATGGATAAAAGATAAAAAATATTAAGTTATTCAACTAAAATCAGCCAACTGGTACAGACAAGATGATTTATTGCATGGCATGATGGCTTCTAAATCGTGTGCAATTCCATCATATGCACTGAAAGTAAACCCCTCTCCGATATTGAAATGAGACTGTTGAAAAAGCGTTCTCAAAAATCAGTCTCATATGTTCCTCGCCGTGATAGGTTTCCGGCGTTTCTGACTCACAGGGAATGCAAAGATGCGCCATTTTCTTGTTGGTGACGGAAATAGAATCTGTTCACTTATTTGTGACCGTAAATAGCTTATCTCGATTTTGTTTTAGCCAGCTAAACAAGGTGAAATGCAGCTTCAAATTCAAGTTCTATAAATGGTTATGACATTTTTATGAAAGTTGGGGCTAAGATACAGCAGTCTAGTTACATTTGTGACGATGATACATCCATCATCACACCAGCCAAAATGAGCAAACACGAACATTTACGGACCTTCAAACTTTGCCGGTTAATGTTTTCTTTTTAATACAGTCTCACAATTTTTGTTTTTGGGACCGCATGTCGCAATGCAACGGTGATCCACATGAACATGTTCTGATTTTTAGACCAATTTGAAATGTTATTTCCTCTAATGACTACTTAACAGCTTCTGAGATTTTGTAAAAAAATTTCAAGCTAGCTCAATACTTGGGGGGATTAATTGACGTGGTTTACGGGAATTGTTTTGCCTCAAAAATATCAAATTTAGTTGCTCTTACCTCCCTGTAGTCTAAAGCTGGCCAGGTCAGTGTCATCTCAATTTGTTGCTCCTTATATTTATTTAGTCGTTACTGGAACTTCGTACTTGACCTGAAGTGATAGGTTATGTGCTATTGTTATCTGCATTAAGCCCCACCCAGGGTCATTCTTTCACACCGATGTACGCAGATTTATGTTGGTATTTTAGAGCTTATAGGACCATCAGTTTGAGTGAGCAGTTCGTTTATGTCAGCTTGACAGTCTGGATGTAATGAATTGTCCTTGAAATATTTTTATTAGTTTTCGCTGACTCTAGCCGAGCAGAGCCGTAACAGTTTTGGCGAGCACGCCTGGAAAAACCTTGATGAAAAGGTTAAGGTCTATAGCTATGAACGTGAACCTCTGATACGTCGTAAAATGTAGTAACAATTTCGTAAAATGTAACAACTACGTCATTGTTACATTTTACGTTGCTAAGTATCTCTTAAAATGTAACAAGTTGTTACATTTTACGTCGAATGCGCTGCTAGAATTGTACCATTGTCACATTTTACAAACCAGGCGTCATATCACAAAGTAAATGACCAAAGTCACGAACAAGTGGTGTCTGACACGACTGGGGGTACTCGAGTATTTTTGGATGAGGGGTGCTGCCAAATTTGAATACCTAGCCTACCCATTTAAAGATTGGGCTAGGACAAAAAAGTTACCCATTTAAAAGGTAATTTTATGTAAAAATTCCCATTTTCTCATTGTTCTGTTCCAGGAATGCAGAACGGACATTCTTTTAGATAATGTTTTGTCGAAAATGGCAACATTTTAGAGAGAGTATTTTTGCTGTGAAAAAACACCCCTTTGGTCAGCATTTGTCGCATACCCTCCTGGCTGACACGGCATGAATTTAGCTAACCATTGTCATTATTACTGTTATTATTGCTTTTGTTATTGTTATTATTGTTATTGTTATTACTGTTGAGTTTATTTTACGAGGACAGAGAGCAATGTACACAATACATGCTTAGCAAAGTTTTTAATACATAATGGTCCCCAAAGATTTTAAAATCATCTCATTTATGGTTCAATGTTTTAATCGGGCTTCCAATAATGGGCAGCGAGTGCTGTTTCAAAAAATTTTAATGGAGTTCCTAAGTTCAACCCTAACAATATTGTGAGAAACATCTTTACCCCTGTGGATGCAGAGTAGGCCTACTTTTCGGAAACGAGGAGGTTGAGATATAAAATCTTGTTCAGATTTGCGCCAACTTGATTGATTATTCCTATACTATCGGCAAGCAACGTATTGCTCGTGATATAACTAATAAGACAAAAACGGTTGATTTTTTTCGATAAAGCTGGCTTCTCAAATTCAATTCTTCGAGAAAAAAATTGTTGTGGTCATTTTTCCAGAAGAAACACGATAAATATTTGCCAAAATACGATATCATTGTTTCTGCTGTGCTTACCAAGGCAGTGTGTTTACTGTAATGCCGGATTGGTTTATGACCTGTGAAACAAAAGATTGCAAGAACGCTTTAACAAGAACAAACTTGTTACCCGATCCTGGAAACTTCTTTCGTTTGGAGTTGAAACTGTACGGGGTACATTTTTGACAGTACCAAGAAACTATTCATGTTAAAAAACAATGGGAAGCACATAGGGACACATCTATAAATTCGAGCTGGCACATTTGATAGAATTTCATTCAAACGATTCGAGAAAAAAGCCGTTAAGTGCGTAAACCGTTTTCCTCCGCGTGACAAATACCATGCAACCTCGTGAAATGTGTCGTCGCTTTAGTAAAATGTTACAATAGTACATTTCTTGCATGAGAAATTCAACACTTAGTTATACATAAAACGTAACAGCTTGTTACATTTTAGGAGAGGCCTAGCAACATTACATTTTACGTCATTGTTACATTTTACAAAATTGTTACATTTTACTGCATATCACTGCATTCTGCGAGACAAGGGTTATTTTTTAAATGATGGGATGCGCTAGAAAACTAATTTCAAGCATCGCTTCACTCAGTTGGTTCCCATATAGCTGCATGCGGCTAATTTCGAATGAAGGCGTACTTTTGAATGTAGGCGTATGGGCACATACAGTAAAATAAAAAAATTCACTTATGGGTCATTAAATTTCGTATGAACTTTTTCAATAGATCGTGCCCAATGCCTAAATTGAACCAGTCGAGCCGAGTCGAACTTGAAAAATTTATCACTTTGGAGGAAATTCATTAGTCGAACCGAGTCGAACTTGAAAAAATTATCACTTTGGAGGAAATTCATGCAACTCTGAAAGATTTAAAAAACAAAAGTCCTGGACCAGATGGTTTCAATGTAGAATTTTAAAATTTTTTTGGCCAGACCTTAAATATTACTTGTTCCGATCTTTTGAAGAAGGTATTAATAAAGGAGAATTATCTACATCGCAAAAACAGGGTATTATCTCAATAATACCAAAAGAAAATAAACCAAGAGAATTCATAAAAAATTGGCGTCCAATTTCACTATTGAATATTACTTACAAACTTTTGTCTGGTTGTATTGCTAGACGCCTAAAAGGCGTCCTCGGACCCCTTATTCACGAGAACCAACAAGGTTTCATGAAAGGCAGATATATTGGGGAAAACATAAGAATTTTATATGATGTAATTCAATTTTTAGACTGTAAACCCTTTCCCGGACTCCTGTTAATGATCAATTTTGAAAAAGCTTTCGACTCGGTCTCCTGGTCTTTCATCCTCAAGGCATTATCATACTTTAACTTTGGCCCAAGGTTCATTGACATGGTCAAAACACTCTACAACAAATCTTGTCTCTGTGTTCTCCAACATGGATTTATTTTTCTCTGAATTTTTTGAAATGGAGAGAGGCTGTCGTCAAGGAGACCCCATTTCTCCTTACCTTTTTTTATTATGTGTAGAAATATTGGGTAATTTAATTCGTCAGGATGGTGGCATCACTGGTGTCAGGATAGGTGTTTCTGAGTTTAAATTGATCCAGTACGCTGACGACACTTGTTTG
>NMRA01000615.1:227385-240519 GCA_002633005.1 Phoronis australis | reverse complement strand
ATACCGCTAGAGTGCTGAGATCCAGCAGGTGTCGAGACAAAGGCGGCCAGACGTAGGAAACTGGGGAGTCACAATCTGAGATAGCCCTTCACCATATAGCCACCAAGCTGAAAAGTGCGTATCTTGGAACTAATATATTTGTGTTTATTATAGCCTTCGAGTTATCAAGCAACATCGCTAAGTTCAGCTGCTTGTGTGGCCGTACAGTTTGATCCATAGTTTACGCTTTTCAACATCATTTTTCGGCTTAGGACATGCCAAAAATGACGGGATATTATTCTGGAGCAGCATAACGGCTGTCGGTGCTACACACGCCATATCAACACCGTTTCCCCATTCTTAGCGGACAATTTCTTGAGCTATAGACTAAAGTAAGTTTTACTCGACTACGTGTGGTTTGTCGGGTATAATGGCGGCTTGGAAACCCAGACGAAGGTGTGCCAAGAATGCTTTGTTATGATTGGTCAATTAAGCCGTCCGGCATAATCCTGGCGATAGGTCAATTAGAGACCTACTTGTTTATAGTCCACAGCGTTTGCGCGCGAAACCAACTTCTTTTTGTAATGCTTATTATACGTTTTATATTTTGTGCAATCGGTTCTTAACAAATTTGTTGTATTTAAAATAGTCTTCAAATGCCCAGAAGACCAAATCCGTTTTTCGTGTTGGCAATAATGACGGGATTGCTTCGGAAATCTTCTTAAGTTAAAGTTTGACAAATAGAGAATTATGAGTTTCTGAGTGATTCACTAAGGCTTCGATTAAAATTCACATCTTACCAGCAGTTTCTGTTTTTTTATCGTCACTCAGGTTCCATTTTTTGAAAAAATGAAGTCAATTTTCTTCATTGCACAGTGGAGCAGACGACGTGTCGTAGTGCGCAGCGCCACTGCGGGTCGCCTGGGATAAGGCGGGAGAACCTACATGTATACTAAGCCATAGTTCCGTTACGAATGCGCCGTGTTCCGAATTTGACACTTGAAATTGGATCTGAGCCCCCTAAACACTAAAACTGCACACATTTGAATCTTGTTTCATCCGTATAATTTTAATTACCGGGGTTAATTAATAAACTCAACATTTCCCTACGCTCTTGCTGGTTTATTTTTTGCGGCAGCCAAGCTGGGGCGGGTATCCCCTAAATCCGCCTATGAGATTTACGTAGCTCTGTAAGTTACTAGCCATTTCAAAAATTGTTACCTGGCTATGGACCAGGTCAATTCCAATCCTTTTGAATTCCCAAGGAGCATGCAATGGGTGCAATCGTTGCCCAACACCGAGTAATCAAAACACATAATTTTGTAAAAAAACTTTTTTACTTGGACGGTCCAAGTGCTAAATTGCTCCCCGTGGTTACCTGAATCGGAAAAATATCCAAGACCGGCAAAATTTTCTAAAATGTAATGTAACTGTGCACCTCTATTCCAATGTGTGGGTCCAAATCGCACCATAACTAGTGGCTAATACGTCATGTCATTAAACATTCCAATAGTTATGCCACGGCCTTATGAATACAGTGTACGTGCAAGTTTTTACTCGAGTCATACGAACTGAATACATTTGCGACCGAATTCTGCTCCTCACAATCCGACCCTTCCTAGCAGGTCCGCTCAACGAAACGCCTATCGGGGCATTATCAGGTACATGTATATCTTAACCTCAGCCGGGCAAATTTGTTTGCAACTTTGTTTCAGTACCTTTGGCGTCATGGTTCCCAATCGGGGGTACATTCGATGGCGGCACCGCATAAGAAAAGTGGGTGGGCGGGTGAAAAGCAAAACAAAAGCACCAAAAGTGTCTCAACTTCGGAGCATCATATCTCACAACTGGCATTTCAGATTCGTATGAAACTTTCTGATACTATGTCTTATGCATTTTTCACCAAATGTTGTTTTTAAAATGTTCAACTTGCCACGAGAAGCTATTAAAAGTACAAAAATAAGGTTTTTATAGTTTGCCAATAAAAAACTAAAAAACGTTGCAAACCAAAACGAACTGATGATTTAGAAAATTTTAACAGCATTCTTGAATATCCATATCAAACGAAATTTGTCCATGCCGTTGATGCTGATGTTTTGCTATGAATGTACTTTCTTTTTTTCTAAATTTTACTAAACAGCTAAGGCGACGTGACCCTCAATGTCTGATTGGTATTTCCTCCAGAAAATATGACTTTTTTTCAGAGTTAAAACTTACAGTGTTGTATGTATGTATTTGACTAAACAGGACAGAATTCATCGACAAGGACTTACACATCTTTTATCACAATACCGCACCTACCCGTTGCAGCTATTTAGGATGTATGTGCTACGTACTCTCCGTCAAAAAACAGACTAATTACGTTTACTTACAATAAGGCTAGTGGTTATTAACAGTGACGCGGACCGTCCACCTCCGTCTCCTATACAACTCGTTATAGTGAGTAACGCAGGATACAGGTGCCGACCAAATCATGCGCATCTCAGTCGAAGCAGCTGTGCCTGGTTAATTTTCTTGTACGCCTCTCGTTACTTTTTAATGAATATGCAGTTGTGGTGGGGTTAGAACATAAAATCTTAATGGAGTTTTTGCAGCACTGAACACGCAACACTGCGAACGCCGAATAGTAATGCACGAGGTTGATTGATAATCCACCGCTGTAAAATTGATCTCAGTTAGTTCCTTATCCACACCAGAACTGCTTTGTACACGGGTTTGCAAAGAATTGAAAGTTCATCATTTCTAAAATCCACATCACCACCTCAGAGCGGTTTTTTAGGAATAAAATTGAAAATTAATTATTCACCATTTAAACCATTCTCGCTGCAAACAATGACACGCAGTGACAAGACAACTTGTAGAGCCTGGTCTCAACAATATAGAATTGTCATTTTTTCAAAGTCCTGGGCCTGTATCGCGAGAACAAAAATTCTGGCCCTAGGGCGAATCTCTCCACTACCCCCACAATTTGCAAACTGGGGTTCTAAAAAGAAGGTAACAGAACATACCTCTACACGGGATTTCACCAAAATTTTATTTACACCTCAGGCTTGAATGTGACACCACTAATAGACACTAAGTTCAGTTGGTCAATCATTGTAGCTTCAATCCTAGTCCTTTGCACCTCACAAAGTACGCAACCCGAGAGTGACCACTTCGAAGTGTTATTTCCCCATTGGACTTTCGAATTTAGGGTGATGAACTCCAAGGATGTGGTCTCAATAATTTGGTTTCCACGGCAACAATTGCTTTCCACCATTAGAAGGACCTTAAATCTCGCACGCAGGTCTGTATGACTGGGCTCAACAGGAAGGCTTGGCCAAGTCAGTTAAAATCAATGCCAAACGTTTTTTTTGCTTTCATTATACTCTTCAATGCCTTGAATGGCCGCAGTGTGGAACAATCTAAATAATAGATACCATGCAGAAGGTGGTGAAAAACTCTGAAATCCAGTAAAATTACGTTAAAAATATTAAAGACACAAGCAGGGATCTAAAGAAATCTGATTTTGCTTCACTTCGAGGACAACAGTGGTCTTAATGAAGGGCCACAGGAGTCACTTCCTCTAACTACATTTATTCCTTTCCTCTTGTTTTTTGTCTTCTATGTTCCAATATCCCTTCCATTTGTAGTTTTGAACAGGTTGGAATAAGTATCCCTTTTGTGTCACATTATTTGTTCACAAATGATGAAGGGACGACCCAAAATACTTGAAATCTAATGTCTTTAATAGATGTTTTTTAAGCAACTTTACCAGATTTTAGTGTTTTATCAGTTTCTGCAGTGTCTTATTTGACCTGATAACGACACGTCATTTCTAAATAAATGATGATGGTCGACCAGGGTTGGTTTTGATCGGAAATGGAAATCCATTGACACACGGGCAAAGAGCCGAATCGATGATTTTAGCACAATTATAATCACGACTCCCTGGCAGATCTTTTGTATTCTTACAGTTTCCCATAACATCACAAAGTCTTAAGTTGATATGTCACTGACCCAATTCCATTTGACAGAAACGAACAGGTTTTAACATTAGTAAGTAGCACAGTTTTGTACAACTCAGGAGTTCGCTGTCGATCTTTCTCTCTCTTCTTTTTCCTTCTTACGCTGGGCTGTTTTTTCTTTGGCCTGAAAATGAACAGTTACGCAACAACATGAGGTGTGTGTGCTGCATAAAGTCACATTCACACACAGCGCCATCTTTTGAGAGCTTTCTGTTTCTAGAATAGTTCACAACAAACCAGTGTTTCACACTTTAACACATGATTGAAGGTCATTGATGTGTCCAAGAACAAACATTCATGGTAATTTAAATTATGCAACTCGATTTTTATTAGGTCGCAAAACCATGGCTGTAAGTGACTTCAGAGAAAGCACATGCCAAAATTATCAGAAAAGTGATCCAGAAATGATGGCTGAATTCATCGTCAGACTAGCTACCGTAGATTGAGGCGTCATGAAAGGGAAACGGTATTTTTTCAGAATACTTTCGGCATGTAGAGTACAAAATGAGATCTACGAAAGCAAATTTAATTCAATCTACTGCACTAATCCAGTGTTTCGGAAAGAACAGTTACTAAAAAAATGTGAATTTGCCCTGTGAAACAAAGTGGCCAACAACAGTACAAAGAAATGAACAGTTTGGCCTACCCATCCCACAACACATTTACAGGCAAACCCAATTTTTCAAAAAGAGGACTCGAAGATTAGTCAGCCATTGAGTGATAGCAAGTTGGCAATGCAATAATGCAGCTTACAATTAAGTGCCCATATTTTCATAACCCCAACAAATGCGGAATACTTTCCAAACAAACTGGACAACCTTTCACTGGTAAAACAGCCAAATGCAACCAAATTTTACATATTAATGCTTAAATTGCTCATGTTTGACAACAAACTTTAATAGCTAAAATAGACGGGAGATCCCAGAGAGTATTCTTTAGAAATCTCTCTAAAATTTAGCCAGATCTGCAATCAAATACTCGCAGATCGAACATTTGCAATAGTTTGACAAATAGAATGTCCAATTTATTTTGAAAACTACCGTACTCTGATCACCAGAGTACTATATTTGACCTCTGACCTTGCCGACGAGATCGACCAACTTTCCCTCCTTAGCCAGAACTTTCAGAAGCTCCATAATGAATGGTAAATAGTTGTGACGGCGACGGATGTTCTCAACCTAAACGCAACAATTATTATTATTATATTATCAGCAAAAAATTACAACAAATCTCACAACTGGGTAAAATGAAAGTCCGTGTTCTTGTGCAGTGTGCTTTAGACAAAAAAATAATGAAAACACTTTTGTCTAGATTATGCAAGTCTTTGCGAGACATCGCCATGTATTACAAGCAGAACACGCGATCACAATTATAGCTTTCCTCACTAGTTTATTGCATACCTTGAACGCAACAGAGCTAAGTTTAAAGTGAGCAGGAGCACATTTCAATAACATAAAATATTTTAACACTCGATTCCCCACAGAAAGTCGACTGAATCAAATTCCAGTAGTCCATCACATTGATCACCAACTCAATGAGTGTTAAGTGGTTTCTTTTATTGTACCTCATAGGTGTCTCTGACGCTAGTCATTTTCTACTGCCACTGCCATGGATTTTACCAGAATACAACCCTCTATTTCATATACATATGTCCAATTGTAACATTAAAAGCATTTTCATTTATTTCTAAATCCATAGTTTTGTGCGATTTTTTTTCACAAGAATTGTTTCCACCAATCCGTGTACCCATGCAATGAGAATCCTAGCAAGCTCAGTAGCCCCTATTGGCAAGATTTGAAAGTTCCCTTCCTAGACATCTAAGAGACTGATCACCATCAGTGACAATAACTATCAAGGCATGCACAAACTGAAATAATGCCAAGAGCAGTCTGGCTCGGACTTTTGATTGAGTAAAAAAAGGTCTTCACATGAATAGAATTTTCAAGGATTGATCCCGTGAAATTTGTCAGAATCCCAGGAGATTTTGTATCAACGCAACAAAATCTTAGAAAAAACTTGCTTGACAAAAAACACAGGGACAATTTTGGGTAAAATTTCACATTAGGAACGTCACTAAAGGCCAGTAATTTTAGTCAGCACAGGAAGAGACCAGCAGCCTCGTTGTCTCACCTTGTATTTCTGAAACTTGATGTCTTCCTGTGTAATGAGTTCTTGTAAATCATTGATCTCCTGTTGTATTGTGTCCGTCTCCATACCTGTCTGGAGTAATAAGTACCACAGTCGCATCAGTTGTTGCGTATTCACAGTGGTTGTTACATCAAATGCTCTTCATTTAAAGGGTCGTTATAGGCTTTATGGCCGAAAAACGCATTTTGAGATCATTATTGGATGGGATAGAATTCTTGAAGTTATTACCTTTGAGACAAGCTATAGAACAACAAAATCTCGGTTGTTCTGAGATTTTATTACAAATAACCAATTCTTACCACTGTCTGCTAAACACTCTCTGAAATCAAGGCTGTGTGACTTTACCAATTGAATATTCTTAACATACTATTATGGAGTGTGATTTAGGTACATCTGTAGAGCATTGGACTACAACTGCACGAGCTCCAGGTTCGATTCCGCACTCACGCTGATCTCAGAAAATCGTTATTCTCACAGATAATGCATATTTAAAGCGCTACCCAAAATAAAGTCAACGAAAGAGTGAACATGTCAGCTGAGTTGTGAAAGAAAAGCATGCAGTAATTGAACACTATCAATGACTGTCGCAATACTTTTCAAAAATCATTAAAAAAACTCTCATACAAAACTGGCAAAAAACAGATTACAGAACTTCAGCCAAATAACCTGGCGATACACTTCAGTCGACCAATCTTCGTCCCACGATATCTTCACCATCATAGCTTAGTGATACAACAAGAGACTAGTGAGCTTTTGACCTTCTTCACAACTCCTGTAGGAAATGTAGGAACTTATGACAAGTGCACCACACCCACAACACCGCCACCGCCTTGGCCACCAATGGTGACAGAGCCTAACATGGCCGCACTCATTAGCATCTCGCCACACACCTAATAACTTTGCAGCCACTAATGTGACCACCCCCCACTAACAAGGTCACACCCTCTAACATGGCCACACTCACTGATGTGGCCACACACTATAATGTGGCCACACCCACTGACATGGCCACACCCACCAACATGGCCACACCCACCAACATGGCCACACCCACTATCCCAGTAACTCAGGCACATGCAACCACCCTCTTCCAATACCTGTCCCCTCCCAATACCTGTCCCGTCCCAATACCCTGACCACACTTGTCACCCTCGCTATACCTCAAGCTGTGCCTTGAGTTGCTCAAGCTGTTTACTGTAAGTCATTCTCCTGTCTGACACAAGAGCCAGAAGGTTGAAGTGAATCTCATCACTACTGTACCTGAAACACAACAAGAGTATGGTTAACATAACAAGCATGTGGGTAACATAACAAGCATGTGGGTAGCACACACATACATTTACATCCAATACGCCGAATGGCAAATTCAAAATTCATTCAGTGCCACAAGCGAAATGACACTCTCCCACAGAAATGCCTGGTAACAAGGTGGGTCCCTTACAAGACAAACGCCCCGTGCTGATGAACTGCTTTCTGCTCTCAATCCATTCACATGTCAAAAAGAGGAGCCTGTGTTCATTAGCACCACCTAGTGGAGAACATCAAGTCACCCATTATTCGACTTAACATCTATACCAACAGTTTGCAAATGTTTGTCAAATGTGCCGACTGGTGAAACATCTGGAGTCAGCAATGTGTGGCCAAATATTCAGAGCCGTCCCAAAGCTGTCAGGTGCCGCCCATTCCACAAACTGTTTATGATCTGTACAGGAAGTAACTACTATATCCAGAGAATGTGTCAACATGGCCGCATACAGTTTCGAGTTGCAATAACCAGACGACTTGTCACTGACATCATGGCTAAACAAAAACATCGGCAGCTGTTAGCTCAACGGAACAGACACGAATATGTCTTATTCCTTAGTTGTTTACAAAGAAGATATTTGAAAGGTAGAAAACCTACAGAATGTGAGATTGATGCAACTGATTATCTGAACTAGGTTAATCATGTAGAGAGCCTTTGTGAAGTATACTACCTACTTTTGAATCCTCTTCTCTATAGCTGGCCGCGCCACATCCAGCCAATCAGAGTCTGCAGAAATAGCACCTGCGGAAAGTAATGCAAACTCAGCAAAACCGTCCTATTAAAGGCTTTCTTTACACTAAATTCATCCACTTTAGACAGTCAAGAGATTCTGCTTACTTTTTCAAAAAGTAACTAAACATTTCTATTATCAAAGGCTACATATTTTTCAAATATCTTTGAAAGGGCCAAATGTCAACCCACAAACTTACATTCTTCAAATCTTTGATGAACACAAAAGCATATTTCACGCACAAAATAATGCACTGGTTAATTCTTTATAAATATTTTTCACAAAATTCATACGGAAGGTCTCAATGTTTTCCTAAATTTCTTTTTGCTACAGAAAGGACTAACTGTCAAAGTCCACTTTGTCAGCCAACATGAAAGCCAAAAATGACATGTTATACAGAGCACTGGAGCCTTCATTAAGTACGGACGAGTTATCATGACATTAGTACCTAAATCTATTGGTCCGTCCTTCAGTCCATCCAGTTCGTATAGCCTGCCCTCTATTGGGATGTAACCGACAAAGTGATACACGTCGTCGTCCTTTTTGGCCATTTTTTCATCGTACTCAAATAGCTGTTGCCTGCCAATGAATGAATAATATATTAGTACTTACAGGGACATTATCGGCGAGAAAAGCGATTTTAAACGATCACCCAGATCACAGAATCGAACCTGGAACCTCTGTGGCCGCAGTCTCAAGCTCTGCTGGTGGAGTTATACCACCCTCCATAAATAATCAGAGTACTGTAAGCGTATGTAACTAATGGATTCATCATCCTCGATTTCAGCTGATGTCTGGCAAATAATGGCGAGAATTGTCAATTTGTAATAAAATCAAAAAAACGAACGATTTTTGATGTTTTATAGCTCTGTAAGAAGGTAAGTCTATCACCTCCAACAATGATTCGGAAAATGTGCTTTTCACCATAAAATCAATAATCCCCTTTTTAAGACATGCAGAATATTTCAAAAGAAAATTTCAAGCCTAAGACAAGTTCAGGTCACCTGGAGTTAGATAATCTTACGACAAAACCAAAAAAAAAACACCAGAGAAAATAATTGATAATTACCACTTAAATATTAACACTGCAGCGTCAACAGTGAGAACTGATTGAGCTACCCTCATTGTAAATATTACAATAAATAAACAGAGCCAGGCTTGCACTGTAATCCCAAAATTGATAAAAATCTGAGCATCTAGACGGAAAGCTTGACTGGTTATTATTTTCACGAGTGTGATAATGACTAACAACAACTGACTTATTACTGCATAGGTATTAGAAAAGTGTCAGATGCAAAACCAAGCAAGCCATCACACAAGTACATGACTTGTGTATTCTCAAGTTGCAATGCAAAAAGCAACAACAGTAAGCAGGTGAAGCTCACGAACACAGCAAATAGTAGCAATCGTCACAACAAGGACGAATTCTCCATCTATTATGCATAAACATAATTTAATACGAAAATTGACACTTTTACATTTTTCAAAGGCTGATTACTGAGCTGCAAATGAGGGCAACGAGTTGTTTTATAACGTATACACAGTACAGCCCATGCCAGTTATCAACAAATTTCTAAATCTTTATTTGCATCAGCCATGCTGCACACTAAACAGGTGAAGAATCGGTGCTCATAAACTTTGCACAGCCATAACCAAACAAACGCCTACCTGGCAAAACTATTGTGGACCTGGCGGATAGTATCAGAGTTGGACAGTGTCAGCCCCTTCAGCTGTAACAAAAAACACACACTTTTGGGCAATTCTGCAGAATTTGTTTCACTGGATACAGGCAAATATACCAGACTTGTACTATGGAGAGTGTATAATCATCCTAACATGAGTAGTGCCATTGCTGTCAGTTAAAACAACACAATATTGTTTACACGTCACCAAGTTTTCTGTGATGTCATCCGATGTTTACAAGCCGGCAAATGTACCACAATGCAAAATGACGGCAACACCGATGATGAAATCCTCTGAATCGGCAGCTAACCAGTAAAAACTGAGAATACACTATATTGGGAAAACATTATGGTCACCAAACCTTTTTCAATTCAGCATAACATTCAGTAGTCCAAATAAAAAGTGCCACTTTATTGGGCGATCTTTTAGTTCCGCCCATGCTGGTACTAAGTCTCACAAAAGAAGTCAGCTCACTTGAGGATCAAAACTCCTTGAGAATTCTTTAAAGTCTGACAGTGTAGGTCCCAAACTGACATCTGGATGATCGCAGTTGAGTAATAAGCTGAGGATGGCTTGAGTTGCACATGCGTTGTTGATCACCTGTTAATGAAGAGAACTATAAGATACACTAACAACTATAGTACAGATGCGGACTAGGGTTTACGATATTACCTGCACAAAGTCCCGCTATTATGGTCGTGTATTCAGAGCGCTTGCCCAACAGAGATGATCTAGGCTCAGCAGAGTAATGTATTACACACAGACACAATGAGCGACCCATGAATTTTTTATTGTCAGGTGACGCAATTGTTGATTTTTGCTGGCTGCCAAATGTAATTGGCTAGGCACTTAGCTCACTTTACTCGCACATCACGATGTTTTACACTCACCATAAAATCCAACGAGTGAAACATTCGCTTCACCGTCCCATGAGGCAAAATCCTCATGGTTGATTTCAGAAATGAGGTATGAGCTGCAATCATTAACATTCGAGACACGTATCTTTCTGTCTATGCTAGCCTTTAGATACGAGATGTATATTTACAATATAACCAGTAAACAGACCTGCTTAGCGAAGAAAATTTTGTCTAGTCTGTTGTCCACGACGACAGAGCCCTGAGGCTCATCACCAGCCACCCATTTGAACAGGAAGATTAGCCCATGCACGGGCCTACAATGAACAATGGTTAGACATGATTAAGGTTTCATACACAGGCCTCCAAAGGACAAGGATTCAACAAAATAATGAGTACATATACATGCCTTAAAAGGACAATCATTCATGTGAAGCTCACAAAGGACAGCGGTCAAACAATATTGCATACTGAAAAGTATTCTGCATTTCTTTCATCACTTATTTATGACAACTAGATCAAAACTTCAGAAAAGGTGATGTTCTGTTACCCTTAACCATTTGACCATTTCCATAGAAACATTAGTGACAAGAATGTAACAGTAACTGTGCTGCTCTACATTTTGGCCCATTTAGCAGACTAAATAACAAAAACAATTTAGCATTTTACTCTCATAGAATCGGTCTTTCATTTCTGTGACATGATTCAATTTTCATAAATAACAAGAGCATCAAAACCATCAGTGACTTGACGAACACTTCCAAGTTTACTGGGGGATCAGCAACCATAAAATCGCTAATTCAAGAATGGTGCACGTATGTACTGTCAGTGACTTGAGTTCACTGATCGTATAACACTTAGGGACATTTTGAGAAGACTCCTATGAGAGCAAAAGGCCTAATTTGATTTTTGTTGTAGCCACCTAAACAGGGCAAAATGCAGCTTACATGAAATCAATTAACTAGCATTTACTTTAGATGCCTGAAGGTGTCACTGTCAAGGCTCCATATTTCTTCCACTTGTACACCAGTGCAGCCTGAAAAAAAGAAGACATCCGTCATTAATAAACAAATGACAGTTGGAAGTGTCCTTAAAAAGACTTTGGCCTCTGTTGTGTTTTGGTATGCAGTTGTCCCTCCTGCTGCCCAGGTTAGATCTTCTAAGGTCAAGACGTACAGTCTGGCTTGTTATGTTAGGGACTGTGTATCTCCTGTGGCTCAGATGAGCACATAAAATGGCCATCTATATAAAAAGGTCATGTGGTAGTCTTCAGTTTGTTGAGGTTAGCAGTTGTGTAAACTATTTCTGACTAGATAGTGACAATACAAAATAAAAACAATAAGGTTTCAAACTGTGAGTGAATTATGGCTTTGAACAAGCATTTTTTTTGAAGACATTGCATGACTTACAGTCACTGTTAAGTACAGTTACATTTTCATACCTCTTTTGTAACTTGTAAAGCAGTTTTAAATTTAACTTCAACTAAAATTTTTGAAAATTAAAGTGAGGTAGAAAATCCAAATCAAACATGTTTTTGTCCAAAAATACCAAATATACATAAAATTTAATTAAGTTAAATCGCTACAGTGGTATTTAAAATTTATAAGACAGATACTAAGAAATTCAAAGTCAGTTTAAAAAACATGTTTTCAGATTGCAAGGCCCTTATAATTGCCCTATTAATGGACAGGCTTGAGAGGCCAATTATAGTGCTATTTGGTAAGGAATGCATGTCCTCCAGGCTCCAGGGATCAACAATTCAAGCATAACCTCAACTCGGTAAATGCGATCCGGCAAAAATATCCTGAACAACTTGCTTGCAGGCCGCGTTCACTACAGGCACGCCATTAGTTCATCGTTAACCTCAGGATAGTCTGGCAAGGGTCATAATCTCACGTGACGTATGCGTCAGCCACTGTGATTTGGTGCTGCTTGACCTTCGATTGGGGTCATTCATTATCTGACCACGGTCAAAGCACACAATCCTGCGCCCCACGACACCATGTAGAGATTGCGAGTTTCAAAGACTTCCCGCCATTCTGATTGTAACAAAGTAAAGGCGTAAGCTGTCACAATACTCCCTTTTTTACTCATGGTGCATATTATTAGAGGAAGGGGTAACTGTTTACAATATGACGACATTGACTTACACACACGATTTTGGTATCGTCCAATTCCTTGCAAATTTATCTTTAAAAAAAAACACAGAAAAATTTCCTACCCCATTCTCTTAGTATTTTACCGTGAAATTTCTTCTCGCGCTATTTCCCGGTACACGGTAGTAATACCGCCATGTTGAATGGAAGGAGTTCTCTGGCGGTCAAAAACTGAACTAATCTTCCCCGTCTTCTGCAGATCGTCACTTTTCAGAAGTTCAAACTGACCGAGACCCGCCTATCCCCTGCCCCAGTTACGGTCCCAAGGGTT
>NMRA01000615.1:194602-226855 GCA_002633005.1 Phoronis australis | reverse complement strand
TGCTGTGTTGCAAAATCTCTTATCCTGGGCCGATTTGAAAAATTCAAAGTTGTACTCATATTTGTTTTCGCTCCTCTTTTCAAATATTACAGTAAAAACTACGTAAAACTCTCACCATAAAAAGTACAGTCTGCTAGCTAGATTGTAATCAGCTGATCATATCCGCATGAGCGAAGCCAATTATCCTCGCTCGTGACTCGATGACTAGAGCAGCCTGGCGGCATCCCTTTGATCGTGAGCCGAGTGCGACTCAGCCAAGGTGGATAAATACGGTCTAGTTCAATTTTCCATACCCCGCTGTTTACCTTAACCACTGGGGTTAGAACCAATTTTATTTAGTGGGAATGTTCATAGCATGTGCTAGTTTAGAATCTGCGAAAAAAGCGAAGGTTGTTTTCGAGGTCCAAATTGGTGAAAAGGGTATTACTTCAGACAATTTTGTGGAAAATGGTCAAATGGCAACAATTATAAAAAAATTAGAAAAGGTGAAATGCTGCTACTTGTCCTCCATATTATGTCAGGAAAACTTTAGTGGGAATCTCGGCGCGGGCAAATACCATTCAGAATCGATGATGCTGTTTCATTCATTAACTACAGGTGACGTTGTGATCTTGAGTTGAGCTAACATGGCGGTGTCAACCAGGAAATAGTGCGAACCAAAATGCGAGGATAAAATACGGAGGAAACGCGGTAGGGGAAACATTCATACATTTTTGGAAAGATAACGTTGCGAGGAATCGAATGATGCCAAAATCACGTGTGTTGGTCAATGTCGTCATATTGTAAACAGTTACCAAGGAAGGTTCTCAAAGATCGAAATAAGCCCACACGCGTGCGGCATGGACCACAACCAGACCATCAGATCAATAATCCTGACATCCCGCTTTTTCGTCTGTTCATTTTCGAATGTTGGCAATTACGGCTTATGGCACACTCATTCTATAAAGCGGAAATGAATATTTAGGTGATGAAAATACGACTGCACAGCAGCATGTCATGCCGTTAACATTTCAAGGATATTTCCCTACCAAATCCTCGAATAAGTTCAGTGAACACGCCTGGGTCACTTTCTATCAAGCACCAGTCACCGGCGGCAGCCATACTTGTTCCTGGTAACGACTGCGCGTGCTCCAACTGCCGTCTGCTACTGAGAACGCGTAAAATTAATAAAAACTGGCATACACATTCCTGTGACTTTTTTGACACCATTTTCTATCAATATTGTATTTCTACATATGAAAGCACTCATTGCAAATAAAAAGTAGTTATATTTTGAGCATTTTACACCTATCCACAACAGAGGACGCGTTAGTCGTGCGTCATGGCGGAATCCAAAGAGGCCAAGAAAGTTCCAAAACACACGGGCGACGAGAAGATCTATCCTTCTGTTGCTCAGGTTGGCTTGAAATGTTTTGAGTAACTACTGCACACACATTATCATATGAATTCTACAATGGTATTATGAACTTGGCAAGTAGTGTCTACTTCCACATTTTGACCCGAGTTTGCGGGACTGGTCGTTCACTCGTGACACACTCATGTCTGATCAACGACAGTGTTTTGATCAACTCTTGATTTGATCGGTTGTTCATTGAAAAACTACTGCACTGCAAACTAGATCATAATTATAAACAAACTGTAAAAATGCGCATGAATGCATAGCCAGCCAGCTAGCTGTATGAAGACTGTCATCAAAATACAGCTAGGCCTAGGTACCACTGCATTGGCACTGCTGTATGTGTATTTCTTCCGTAGACCCAGAAATTGCACACAGCCAGGGTAGTTCTGCTCGTCACCTCGCCGTGAAACTTGTATCAACATGTAAAGCTAAAGACCGGACAGGTGAATGCAAAATCTGGGAATCAATCAACACTCACCTTGCCCGTTACAGCCGTTTAAGTGAGAAAACAATGCAATAAACGTCATTTTCTTGTGTAACTCTCTGCCTTTTCTTACAATAAAAAAGTATGACGTCGTTTTGAAAACAGTACGGTCGTGTGACGCACACGCGCCATTTCCTAAAATTTGCGACATCTCCGGGATGATCACGAGAGCTTGGCAGCAGCAAAATTATACATTCTGAAATTCGGTTTTTCAGTATCAAAATTCTAAGAACTTATAATGAAGTGAAACCAGTTCCAATAATTTGTTGTGACATGTATGCGGCCTTGTGAAAGAAGAACAGTTGATTGAGGAATCGGTAAAAAAAGAAACTGGCCAATAGGTGACGAAATATTTCATGGCACCGAAAGCCAACGCTTAAGATCACTCCACAACTTTAGCAGCAGAATAACTGTAAAACGCCATTTTTTCCAGCACCGTTAAATAATTTAGTTTACTCAAGGAAGACTTTAGTTTTTAATGACACTAATTTTCTGTCAGATTTTATCCACATCAGTGCAAAGCTGTATACTTAGTATACAGCTAATCACCACATTAACTGTTTTTAAAAGGCACTTGAATAGCAGAACATCTTTGAGCATGTTTACATGGTGTGTGGGTATGACAGATGGTTCAAAGGAACCAGTTTATGTATTTGTGCACAATTTAACGTAACCCAACTTGTTAAAGGTGTTTGCATTATTTAATTACAGTATGGGCCATATTGTGTTGAGAATCTGGAGCCAGGAAAACGTCTCAAGTGGTGCACCTGCGGACTGAGCAAGAAGCAGCCCTGGTGCGATGGTGAGGAATGTTGGGAAGACTTGCACTATACTGGAAGGTTCAAATGCTAGATTCTGAGTGGTGTCTCACTCAGGGTTCACTCATGAACCTCTGATTGCGTAACAACCTTGTTGAGTCTCCTGAAGCTGTCCAAAGTAACCAAAAAATTATGCCTCAAATAGGTCATTCTTAACATAGAATTCACAAATATTCATTTCTCTCTAAAAGTTGGCTTGAGCAGCTTGTCAATAGCAGAAAACCAAGTCCATGCACCTAATTACATTTGCTTTACGGATGTTCTTTCTAAAGTGATAAGAAGTGTTATCATAATAAAAAAGAAATAGTTGCTAAATTCAGTGTAAGGTAAATTCATTACCGATGAGGTTTATTACTGTCATACCAGGACCATTATCTTTCTTTAAGTTAGTACTCTGATTTCTCATTTTCCGCCATTGAATCATTTGTAAAGTTGAATAATGAATCTAGCCGGTGCAAGGATATTCACCAAATAACCAACCAGGTGGTAGTTGTATGGGACAACTGTGTAGCTAGGAATCGCTCTGGATAGTGATGCTCGCCTTTTCAATCTTAAAAATCCTTTTTGAGGTCAACTAACCATGAAAATTATACCACCATAGAATGCCAGTCCAGAGATTGTAATTCTTGCATTTCACTAATGCTGAAGCAGCCCCACATTACCTTAAAAGCAACACATTATGGCATATTCCATGTACTTGGGTAACTCTCTCACTTTTTCAACAAAGATGTCAGTCTGCCCCTTGAGAACTCTACACTTGTGACACATGATAGTCTTCTGTTATTAACTGAATGACTCGTAGCATGAACTAGGTTTCGATGAGACAGTAGGCAATGTGGCTCAGTGGTTTGAGCTCCGAAGTCCGCTTGGGAAACTCGGTTTCGAATCCTGGCTTTACTGACAGAGAATCGGAAATTGCATAAAGGTATTTACTGCTCGTCTAAGCGCTGTCTTAACTGCTACTGCAGCGTGAGATTTTCACCGACGACTTTTGTATGCCACGGTTTCACTGGATGTGCACATACTCTAAGAGGCAGAATGGGAATACTTATAATTTTATCAGGACAAATCATGTTTTACGTAAGGAAATATTCACTCAGGTGTAAATATACACACCATCATGTAAATGGGGCTTTAGTGGTAAACGTATGCAATGGAGTGAATGAGAACCTGGATGTAATGCGAAGCGATTTCTGGTGGTGTGGTAATGTTTATAAGGATGTTTCATTATTTGGCAAATATCATCCTCGGGTATAATAGCCAAAACAAATCGAAAAACCATAACAGGATGGTCACTTCACATCACAGGGCATGACATGGGATCTGGCAACGAACAGCTATCTTCCACCACTTCAGCTCATATGTTCGAACATTCCACTGTATAAAGTAGTAAAATAATGCGGTTTATCAGGTGAACTGTAAGGATTACCATGAGTTTTACCTTGGCTTGACCACTCGAGCTTTGCATCATAGGCTAGCTAAATACAAAAAGGACGTCAATAGTGCCATGTGTACTCATTCTTTCAACACTGGCCACACTATAGGGTTTCCCCAAGGTCAAAGTTTGTGATCATAACAATAACTGTGTCAAACTCTTACTCGTGGGTCTAGTCACATACAGGCCCTAATTTAAAGGGCTAAGTAAAAACTGACTGGATTATTATACTGTTAGTCTTAATTTTGGTATTTGATTTTTTTTGGTTGGGTCCAAAATGTCATAAACTGTGCTAAAAAAGGACCGTTTCTCATTGCGTAGTTGTCAGAACCAAAAATTTTAATAAAAAAATCAGTTTTTAAATGATTAGTTGTTGATGTGGAGGACACGGATCTTGATCTCGCTAGGTTCTTGAGGCTAGAAGAAGTTACATTTGGTTTTAACAAAACTTGCTCATCAGATTTATAGAAAGATTAGTGTTAACTATGTCGTTTTACCGTGCATTTTGTGCACGACTGTCATCAAGTAACGTTTGATAAAGCTTTGAGCATTTACAATCATGTACACTGTAGCAATCCTTTGGAAAATGAAAATGTTTTACTGAACATTGATGTTCGTGAGAACTGGGTGTGCAAATTCCACAATATCTTGATTCGACCTACGTAATTCACTGTTTTGCGATATTGTACTACTAACCAGTGCTTGTCATGCTCTTGTTTTTCTTTTTCATGACATTGATTTACGTAACTTTCAGAGTCCCACAAAGGCACTCCGTTCCGATCACACAAGTTCGAGATTGCGCCTGACAAAGTTCAGTCCAAGTACTACCTGTGCGGGTGCAAGTACACAAAAACTCCGCCCTTCTGTGATGGTTCCCATGTAGATGTCCCGTGTGAGATCAAAGAGAGGCAGGAGAATTGTCCGAAGAAGACGGAACATGGAGATGTGGCCAAACTGTGCCTTGGGTGCGGCTTTGTGCCGGACTTCTAGTTATATGCATATGTCTTCGATAGTGTGCTTGCTTTATGTTGCTGTGGGTAGTTTTCAAAGCTAATTAGACATACTTGAATACTCTGTCAGACACTGCCAAACTCCAGGGGCAGATCCAGGATTTTGAGATAGGGGTGGCCAGGGCAGAGTATTAGCTAGAATTTTGCTCGTCTGCCAAATGGAGTATGAGAAAATTTTAAGGGGGGGATGCGTGGCCCCCCTCCCCCTTAAATCCGCCACTGAACTCGGACGACCTTGCCATTTTTGTCAGTTCTTACTTTTGTCGCAATAAAATAGCATTTTTTGAAGTTAAGTCAGGGTTTAGTGTTATATTATCGCGCATACAGTAGCTGTTAACTGTTTGTCATTAGACATGCGAAGCCAGTTGTTGCTTAGTGTTTGGAGCCAAGTTTTTCAAGATTTAGCTAGAATTGAAACAGGTTTTGTCCTGGATAATAAGTCAGGGTTTTGTGCATCGAAACTATCTAATTTCAATGTTGTCCAGTTTATTTTTAAAACTAAATAAATGTGGCTTAACTTTGGCAAACATATATATGATTTGTTGTGCATAAAAGTTACGGCATTTCGAAGTGTTGAAACAGTTCTGGAACCATGGCTCTAAATTCCTAGTACAATCCTCCAAACTCCAGTCTGGGACCATCAGATACCAAACCCCCAGTAAAAAGCCCCAGCCTCTCTCCCTTAAACTCGTCACATGCACCAAAATAAATCTTACATAATTGTGACCAAACCGAGTTCCGGGGAGCTGATTTCTCAACCCAGTCATAATTCGAGTGAAGAATCTGGTCCCAGTGGGTGTTTTGGAGAGTTCGCCTGGGGATTTTTTACCGTGGGTCCACAACGGGTTTTATGAACTGTAGCTGGAATTTAGAGACATCGGCGATGTTTAGGAGAACTGAATTGCAAACAGTGATGTACATTAATATCAAGTTCTTGACTGATAATGTTTCAGATTTATTATACATCCAGGTGGAGTTCTTAACCTGGAAATATAGTTAATCTAAAAACACAGGAAATTCTTTCTAATTTATTGTTAGAAAGTTAGATTCCTAATTATTTTGTAGTCAAGTTTAGTTACAAGTTTGTTTGGAGGGGGAATGGCCCCCATCTAAATCAGCCACTGTACTTAGAGTAGCTTGAAAATAGTTCTAGTGAGCTTTAGCATCATGGTTGATTATTGCGCTTGTGTGCATGTGTAAAAATTTGAAATTGACATAATTAATAACTGATAATTATTAATGATTCATTTCTACTTGGAGGTTCTTTGGTTGCCCTGCGATCATGTAATGAAAGTTATGTGGTTAATACCACTCTTGCCAAAACACAAATTAACTGAAGGGGCTCAAGTGCCTTGGATCAGATCTGTTACCATGCAAGGCAAAATGCCGTTTTATTGTTACGACAGAAAGTTCTGTAAACAGCAAGTATGGTTGACAATAACTATTAGGATGGCTAAATTCTAGTTACAGAAGGGCTTAGCCACTTTACTATCTTTCCTGTTCATTTCCGTTCATTCTTAGTGACGAGGGAAGACTGCTGGATTTGACTTCCGCCCAGTCCTCGTGACCAGGAATTCCATGTCATTTTGTCCCAACACTTTTAAGTTATACTGCTTGTGGATGTTTTTTGCGAAAATATTCAAGACATTTTTATCATGTCATTATGAGAGTTCTACTGTGTCTAGTATGCTTGGAAGGTATCCAGTGGTATAGTTATCTGTACACATGATATTCAGCTTTGGTGCTAAATGTAGACACAGGTTAGCCTTAGAACCTCCAGTATGTAGTGTGGTACAAATAATTAATATGGTTTCACTCATATTGTTATCTGTGATTAATATTTACAATGTTGTTGAATCATTGTTTAAAAATTTATTTTTGTATGAAACGTAGCATTCCCGTAAGTTTGAAGATTTTTTGACTGGAGACATAACATCACTTTAATGTTGTCAGTGGTGTTATGTATAGACACCAGCAAATATTGACCTTTTTACGATAACCAGTGAAGACGTCTGGTGAATGAGAGTACTGGGAAGTCCCAGAAACTGGGTCAAAACTAACCAACCTCTGCAGGGGAGATTTCACTGAAAGGGGGCCACTTCCATACAATAGAGTTACTTGCTGTTAAAGTGTGCATCACCACTTGGCTTGTTGGTGAGAGCAACCTGGGAGGGGTATGTGTTGTCCGATATGGGAAGCAATGTCCCATATATCTCTGCTGTTAGGCGTGTAAGGGGAAATCTGTAAAAAGATCAGTGGTCTCCTATACCTGTGATGTGCTGCTATTTGTCTCTTAGGGAACCAGGAATTGTTTGTGTGTTAAAAACCGAGCTTTATTGATTGTAACAAATTGAAATGAAATTGAAAATAATACAACAAAAAGCAATCGATATTTTCAGAATTCCAAAAATACGCAGTAGATTTAGGTAACTCTGTTGAGTCCCTACTTGGGCTTGTTTCATGCAACTGGCCACTGGCACTCTTCCCAAAAATCCGGCTATGTTGACTAGCTTCCATCTGGCGGAGGACTGTTGAAATCAGTGTCACTGCGCTTATAGAGGGAGCTACTGACTAGTGACGAAAATAACATGTTACACAACAGAAACGGCCCCATCGCTAGACTTGTATAGATACACCCAATACAGAGTTTGAAAAATCAAAGGCCGTAACCAGCCACCGTCACAGGTCAATTCTTCTTTACAGCATAAACGTTAACCTGAGATAAGATAACATATCGGGTGAAGTTTCTTGATTTCCAATAACAAAGCTTGCTTGAAATCATTCTGTACTTCTTTCTCTCATCACTATTAAATGTTGATGCCCGATGTCCGAGGCAACTCCATAGGAGTAGGTGGAGACGAGAGGCGACCGAATGACGACTTTTTTCTTTTCACCTCCTCCGATTTTGGTTTCTTGTTTTAGGAACTTGAAAAAACATGTAGTCCTGGAAAATACAGCCAGCATATCGTATTACGTTCAAAGAAGGATTGAGAACTTTATATCGTATACCTCCACGAGCTTTTCGCGGCAAAATTAGAGAACTCACAAAGCCACCCTGCACACATTTAGAACATTCATGGATCGCCTCCCAATACGCAGTGCTGCTGATACATGTATGTCGTGTGACACATTCCCACCATTGGGCTTCCCCTACTGCGTCAAAACACGCTGTGGTTAGCTACGGAGTTGAAGTAGGCCTACCTGTTATTGTGAGTATAGTGGTTATGCTGTCACTTTCTTGAGCGCTACAAACTCAATGTTGTGCACAATGATACATCGAGTCACATTTTCAACAGTAGAAATTTGAAGTAAGGACACTGTTACCTAAGTCTACTAAATGGTGAAATCATACGCCACCTTTTCACTTGGTTTGTGGCATCGTAAGCGAAAAAAAATAAGCCACACTTTACTTACAATGAGAAAGACAAGCCCCATGAGCACAGCCTTTGTCTTAACGTCCAAATCTTTAGGAACTGGAAATAACGTTGACAATCTTGTATTAGTCAGGTGTCGGTTCCAAGAAACTGACTTTAACTTCATTTTTAACTTCGGCCTGCATGTAAGTCTCAGATTTATCTCAACTTTCAAACTTTGAAACCTCTACATCCGATTAGTTAGTCTAACTTAAGACAAAAATTAAGCCAAAACTTATTGAAGTCAAAGTTAAGACCAATTTCTTGGAAGGAATAAAGACAAATTGAAGTTGTATGTTTAGTTAAAATTGGCTGAAATTTAAAATTTGTCTTAGCTACGTCAGTTTTCTTGGAAGGAGCTCCAGAACTGCACACAGAATTATTTCATGAAAATACTTTTAATTGTTAAACATGTTTTGTAATTGGTTTCCATAGTGACAATATACTAGACTGACGCATCTTTGCAGGTCTTCCAACTGATCACCCCTGTATCACATACACTGTGGCATACTTGTGAAAGAAGTACCTCGTGTCTGACAAAGGCGCAGAAAATTGAGCACCAGACGTCCCTGCCCGCGCACGATTCGGGCCAGCCCGCTCACACAATTCTCTCGTGCACGCATATTCCCCTCTCGCTGACGCGTATTCCCACCTCCTGGATCATCGCTTTGGCGTCTTCTCACCAAATTCTGTTGCCCCTTGACGGACCACCTCCCTCCTACTCATCCTTGTAACCGACCCCCATGAGATTCAGCGTGTCAAAAGGTACTAGTGTGCCAAATTTGGTGCTTTAATCCGAGGTGTAAACGTTTTCGGGTCAAGGGCCTGCACTATTGTGTGCGATAACACTTTGCCCGCTCACGGCCGGACAAGCTCCTTGGTCGAACTGATGAACTTTTTTATGTTAACCACTCTCGATCGCTGCTTCACTTTTCAATAAATTATTCGGATACGGTAATCAAATATAAATTGTATTTTTCTCTCTAAATACGGTGAATATTAGGCTACTCAGATCATATAATTTCGTTGCAAATCGATACTTTACCAATACTTAAGCTAACGGCATAGAAGGCTACCAACAGATATTGCTGAGTACAAAGTAAGTTCAAAGGCACTTTCACAGTACGTGTGCACTTAACATCAATTCATTATCATTTGATTTGTTTTTCGCAGCCTGTTCAGCAGTTCACAACACGGGATACTGGTGTCAGTTTATCGCATGAATTCATCGTTTAACACCAATAAATCATCAAAAATACACCGAGTTCTTATAAAAACGTGTTGTTTTATTTCGCTCTTCCGGATTTATTAGTATTTGGACACACCGTTGCCTACAAAGTTCGGTAGGCCAATAAGGTCCATAGCAGGAGTTTGGGGTCTGTTCGGAGATAATTTCGAAGTATTTTCCGTGAGATACAGACAGGAGAACCTGGATCTGTGTTGTTTAGACTTGTGATTTTTTCAGTTCTAAACACAAAACGCTTGTTATCCTGCCCAGTGGCTCGGAGCCCGATCAGGCCCGTCGCGGCCGGCCGGACTGACTCGTTATCCCGGCCAGTGGCTCGGAAACTGATCAGACATCACGAACATAAACCAGCCAATGTTCAGTGGAAACTAAACTTCCAGTCAAGAAAATACTATACTAGTGAACCAATGAAGAAATGTGCACGTGATTATGTTGGTGAATTAGCCACGAAACTGCAAATCTACTCACTCGTCGGGGGCCGCGAATTCAGGTTCCTCTTTGGCCACAGAACAGTCAGAGCAGAAGTTGTACATTGACAATCACTATTTGAGTATTGTAAATGTAAATAAAGATTCCCCTAAAACCTGGACACGGTATGGAAATCGAGTTGTTTCACAACAGTTTCTGCCAGCAAACACTAAATTAGCATGACCTCACACGGCCTCGTGTCCCGTCCGAGTCATTGCACCTAAAGCTGGTAGCGCAGTGGTTTATTCATTGCTGACTTCTCAAATCATTTGCACTCACGAATACTCCAAAGGCATTACAAATTGCATCTAATGAGACAGACTTTGTTTCAGTTTTATACGAGTATTGGTTAGGGTGAGAATAATTCATTTTGAAACAGAACGCTCAGTAATAAACGCCAGCACGGCAACTCGCAATCCCGACTTAGGACGAGCTAGAGCTCATCAGTCCCGACTTCGCTGGTGGATCGTTAAGTTTTACAGGCTATCAATTCGAACAGAAATACAGTGATGAAGAAATACTAGAGAGGAGCCGTGAATAACCTCAGATAACGGAACGTATGGAGTTATTTGGTAAGCCGACATTCGTCAGGCACTGTCGACATCTGCAGCCCACAGACACGGAGATTTTTCAAGGCCTCATACTTGCTATTTACAGCGTACATTTCATTCTTCACTACCATGAGCCACTTCCTAAGCATTTCGGACTCTCGAGGAAGTAAAAAAAACGATATACCCGCTTTCCTCGCAGCTGCTTAGTTCGGACAAGCGGGAACGATGCACCGCAACATAGCGGCATTCACTCTGCATATGAACCACTAACGTCGCTAGCGTCGTTTCTCACCGCCCTCACAGGTTAACGCGACATCTCTTGGCAAGGTAAGGTCGACCGTATGCAAGGCGATGTGGATATAGACCGATTAAGACGGCAAAAAAGACTAATTAAATCGGGTGGAATTCTCCTTTAAAGACAGTAGTTGTGAGACCCTTCAAAAATTGGCGGGATTGTGTTAATCAGTAGAGACTTTTCACTGTTGCTGTGCATATAGAGGCCCAGCTTATGCTTAGTGTCCCGAGAGAAAGCAAAGGTTGGTATAGCATACATGTAGCTTTCGCAGGCAGTGAAGGATGTGTGAGAGCACAGTGGTCCATGCGCGAGCAAAGAATAATATCCAAGAGACGCGAGAACTAGTCTGGGAGGAGGAATAGCCTGCGCGAGAGCCAATTTTTTTTTTGTACGGACAGGCCCGAGCTGCGCGCTGGAATGGAGGTGTCTCCTCGCATGTTCGCTTGAAAGGCTTACCGCACAACGCAAACGTATTTGCGTTGCTCAAGGCTTCTTGTAAGTAATTGGTAAATTTCTTGGTGACCTTCCCGACTTCATGAGCGCCGTCTGCCGAGTAAATCTACAATACGCACAAATGAATAGACAGAAATAATTCTTCACTTATTTGCCACGCAATATGGCCGACAAGCGAAATTCAATTTTGCCAAATTCATCTCCACAAAAATACAGATTCATCAAAATTGTTATACTCAGTAGTGTAGTTTACCGCGTATGCATGCCATAAGACAACAAGTTTCTGTTACGGGTGGATAGGTAACTAGTCTTTGAAAATGCAAACATTGTTAATAAATACATAAAAAAAAAAAATAAAAAAAAAACATTGTTACTTTGCAATTAGTTTTTGTGCGAAAAAGTAGAGAATTGCAATAGAACGTCCCCTGGTCTTTCGAAAGTAGATATACCGCTCACGCGTAGAGTGAATTCAGTAAGTTGAATAACAGTGTTAGGTCATATTACCAATGTAAAAGAATTGGCAAAAACGTATTAATAATTAGAGTCATTGTCAGTTTACACAGTAGATAATAGTTGGACATATTGTGCCCGTATTTTGAGAACCAGTTTCATAATCGTTATTCGGTGGAAAAAAATGGTTGTCAAAATTCTGGCACGTTATATCCGAGCATTACTGATCGTGCGACCAAATTCGCACGGAGTTGTTCATTTTTTGCCCCGAAAACGAGCTGGTTGTCAGCCAAGAACAAGCTGGTTACATAAGCCGGGATTTAATCTCTGTAGCGTTCTCGAGCTCCAAAGTATTCTTGACATTTTCTGTCCTCGTACTCATGTATTGATAAGCGCTACAGTTTATTACGTTATAAACAGAGAATCGGTTTCTTGTCCAAGATAGCAGTTGATGAACCTCATACACGTAGGCCTGCATTCGATCTGCAACTCGAGATTTCTAAATCAGACTCCAACCATGGACTAATTTAAGACCAAGTTTAGAACTTAATTGTCATGTCAACCGTTAATATCAGGGCCATCAAACACTTATGCAGCGTCATGAAAACATTACTTTTTGTTCGTGTTTTGGGGTAGAACGGCAGCTTCGTTTCGTTTTTAAATTTGAATAGCTAGCATTCTCATGAAAACAAGCGGGCTACGGTTTATTCATAGTTTCCACAAGACTATCTCGTACCCATTTACTTGATTTAATCTAACGTTTGCGATTTCGGCTTGACCTAATTAGCTATGAAAGTGCGAACTACAATCCTGCAAATTATAATGTAGACCAACAGAGCACTGGCTACAATTCGTACGTAGTTATATAGAACAGAAAATACAAAAGTAATTTCATATTTGAACCTCAACCTACATTATACCATTGGTGATCAGCGCTTAGAAAACTGAGTGACTTACAAAGAAATCTATGTCCACCGGATTACCAGGCCCCACGCAAAATGGCGCCGCTCCCACACAAGTCAGCACCGTCTGCTCCTGAGCGTCCAGAATCTTGTACTTCGGTTGGCCGCAACTGGGTCTACGGTAAACGACAGCAGGAATTTTCAGTTATACTTGTATAGCAAATCAAATACTGAAAGTAAAGCATTGTGTATGTCTCGTTATCTCCGTGGACTCTAAGAGAACGAGGTAGAATACACAACATGTATGGTAACTTACAAAACAAATTCTTACTATAGCCTATTTAGAGCCTAAAGGTACCGCTAATGCATAAACTTTTTAGAGAATTTGAGAAGGCTCATGAAGCCTGTTTGATAGTATATCTAGCAGTACTACTGAACTGTTAACAGTATTTCAGTTGGCCTGGCTGACGGAAATGGCCTAATTGTCTTTATCTACGACGTCACACTGCTGAAGTGTGCGTTTTGGGGCGGTTGTCTACTTGTAAATCCGTTGACATCAAAGAGGTAACTTGGAGGCGGTCAGGCAAAAATGACCACAAACAACAGTATTGAATGTTCAGGTTCACTGATACAAGCTTTGGAGTGAGAAAGACGGAGCAGCCATTAAATAAAGATGAAAGTTTGAAAGTGATCCCCCAACTGCATCACACCAATACAAATATCAGCAAGACTTTGTAACTGTGCGCAATATGATCGAGGCACGCGCCATCCGATCATATTTAAGTTTAAAGTTCAAAACCCAATAAGCAAATGCAAATGCCAGTTGAGCTTCCAGAAATTATATCAAGAGTCAACAGATTTACGACCCGACAGCCCAACAGTGCATTTGAAAAGCGACAGCAGCGCCCCACATTGCATTTCAATTATTTGCATACTTAGCTGTAATTGACTTACATTTGTCGCACATATCCGACAACCTGACCTGGTGGAGATTCTATCGTGATATCGTTGGAGCAGCACTCGCAACAGGCGCAACACTGGCAGCACAGAGGTGAGCACGCGCAGGGCCTGAAGCTTCGAAAGCCCTGGATCACATCCTGAAGATGAATGGTGATTATTTCAAATGAGGCAGTACTTCTACATGCGCGCCCCCATTTGGCAAAGTGAGTAAAAAGGTCAGCTTCAGAGAAACAAAAAGTCAGAGAAAACGAGACAAAAGTCCACTAACAAGGCGCAGACCCACAGGTCACAGACTTGAAGGTGGTACCACGTTTTTTTAGTTCTCCCGCTTTTTTGTAGCAAAAGGTTCACTTTGTCAGAGATTCGAACCCCATGTTAAAGGCTGGGTGCGCGGCTAGGACTAATAACACTTCGTCATATATCCGCCATCAGGTTCTGCAATAAGTAATTTTTTTACTCGAGATTTGACTTGAAAATTGCCTGCGTACGAGTAAATTTCCCATCATGCAACATTGGTCAATTCCTAGACAAGGGCACAGACACAAGTTGCAAATTAACATTCAAACTGTCTATATTAAATAAATATAACTGGTACGCAACGCCTTCTTTTGCGACGCCATGGAAGCGCCCCAGATTACAAGGGCGGCGTCAATGATGATGATGGTCACTGTGGTTATACGGCAAAAATGGCGACAACAAGCGATGATAAAAATACGGTGCTGGGTCGATGCACGTAGTTATCTCACATGACGTAAGGTTGATGACGATGACGACAGGGCCCAACCTTACCGGTGACGAAGACGATCAAAATATATTACCAACCTGGTTCATGCTGTCGGTGATTCTCATGGTAAACCCCCGAGCTTGGTTACAACACTGGCGTTGGGAGTTATCGGATTCTGAAAAATGCTTTGACATTACCGACCGGCGCCCAACGAAACGAAGGGGTACTCTTTGTGTAGGATACGTATTTTGAAACTGATCGAAACACTAGTGTAATGTGTTGTTCAAGCCAAAAATTCCCCTCTGAATGACTCGACTACTTTTGACGGGGGAAGGGGAGTAACTGACAACACCTATATTTAGAGAGTTATTTCCAAAAACTGCCACCTTTCGCAAAGCCTAAACACCACGTAGCAGATAATCCTGCCAAGAAAGTAATTCTTTAGTAACGAATTTATTTGATAAAGGCACCATCGTTCATAAGGAATCTGTCCAAGAAAAAAATCCGACGTTTTAATTCACCTTCAATAGAACTGTCGATAAGATCACAAAGATGGAGCTACACACACATCTTATACAACTTGTCATTTTTTGGAGAACATAGTTTAACGCATATGCTTAATTTTCAATGATTATGCTTCTTTAAAACTGTAGACATTTTAGTTGAAACTACCCTTGAGTACGTGAGCCCTAAGTGTAGCTTACCTTCAGCAGCATAGAACAACAGCTGTTCTTGAGGGTTCTTAATTTCGTATTTATTCGGTACTTGGATGTTCGTCATAACTAGAAGCAGATAGCATAATGTCTACAGTGAAAATAGACTTTTACTTTAATATGAATATCAACGAACGACAGCTTAGTCGGCGAAAATCCTACTAATATGTGATTCCCAAGGAACTACGCAGAGAAAATATAACACACCTCCATCAAACTTTCGGAATAAGAAGACGGGCATGCTTAGGTACCGGAAAAAATATTGATTTCTTGTGAAATGGGCACGCGATAATGTCTCTTAATTGTTTCTTAAAATCGTTGAGGATTAAAAACGTGAGATTTTTCACCACGCAATCACAAATTGTACGATTTTTATAGTAGTTGATTGCGCTACAAGGGTCTCGACAATAAAATGCCAGATTTTTCTTCTAGTAAATGCTGAAACTAATAGTACTTTGCCCCATCCGTGCTAGAATGCCCAGCATACGGTGACATTAAATATTTCAGTTTATGCTCAAAGAACGAAATTGGTAGACCCCAGCGGCCGGGTCGAATTGATTGACAAGACAGTTCAAAGATCTAGTTGTTGTAGTTTACTTATCGCAAGCCATCGAACACGATAATTTTGCGTTATCGACGTTTAAGCTGTACGTAGTTGGGAATGTCAAAAGGTCAAAGGTCGTAGAGATCTTTTTGAGAAAAGCAAATGAGTGTCAATTATCTTTTAGGGAAAATAAATGAAGCAAATATATATAAATAGGAGTTGGATCAATTCCTACGAGATTAAATCCAAAATTATTAGACAGGAAACGTTTCTCAGTAGTGTAAACCGGAAAAGGAGTTGAAAATGCTATGTTTGTATCAAATTTAGATGCACTGGAATGAAAGGGATTTTGGAAGACTTCAAAATACTGATTCGACTTACCTTCTACCATATCGATAAGCTGTGAGATCACGATCTCATCCAGTTGTGTCAAGTTCTCGAGCCCCGGGGGACAATTGATAACAGTTGGTTTAGGCATCCATTGCTTTGGCTGTTGCTGATTAGCCATGGCTACAAACGTGAAAGTTCAATGTCAAAGTATACTGTATATCGATGCTGTATAGTAAGGCACTGATGTGAAAAAGAATAGCTTCAATTATCAAATATGCAATGTATATGTTTTTCATATTGCCTAATAAAAGGAAAGGTCACGGTCCTGCTTGATTCCCGTGTTGCTACGTATCGGGCAGTAAAAGGTTTATTTTCCGCGCCCGTCGTCTGCAGTGAGACCGCGTAGAGGCGAGCAGTGTCAACTGCCTTCTGCAAGTCGATGAATATCTTTCAACTACTGCGAGCACCACCATCACAGAGTCGTCTCTGATAAAACGAAAAGACGGATAAGATATTCTGAGTTGAGAAAAAAAATCTACGTGTAACTTTTTTCCAAAATGAGTGCACAGGGCGCACGCATACCGTCTACCGAAAACTGAAAGATTACGCACGCCTCATTTTGCCTTCAGTTTCTTTCTTTTAGTTACAGAACTGACCGGGTTGTACTGGTACTATCAATGACAACTTATTGGAAGATAGAATAAGGCATTAAATATAATATCGATTTCCAGAGCATTGCAGTTTTTATAACAGCTGAGTTCTCGGGCTAAATGGAACTTGACAGTTATAATGAACATGACTTATTTGCTCAATCAATGATTAAACGCAAGAGTTAATAACAGGTCGTCGTTTGCAAACTTGGTTAGTTGGATTTGATTCCAAAGCTTTTCACAAGTAGTCTCTCAACAATGCGAATCTTAATTAGTAAAACTCAACTGAGGGGAAAACGTGTTTCACACGCACACATTGAACTCTGAACTAGCTCTCTGTCTTCTGAACTTCTTAAAGATAGTCTTTCCACCTCTTCTCAGTCAAAAACTTCATGAAAATTATTTTCGTGTTGATAAAATCCAATTTTCAACATTGCATCAACGCATCACAGTTCAATGACTACCAGCAAACGGGCACTGAATACACAACACTAAACCTGGGCTGCGTTACCTAGACGCAAGAATCTAACGAAAACACAATGAGCACGGTATGGCAGATACAGAAGCAAATGATAAAAAAACAGGCTAGAAACAACTAAAATAGCCACTAGTTGGTGCAGAATACGTCGAATCCACCCAAAAAGGAAAGGTGCTGTCGGGCATCATAATAGAAAATAAATTGTTTGCCCAATTTCGAGAAAGAACATAAACTTGGAACTCTGAAGTTACAAAAGCAAACGTAAAAAATCAGAATAGACCCTAGGGAGCACAGCTGTAGTTGGATTGGTCTAAAACTGGTCGTCATCTGTTGCCATCTCTATAGGAAAACAGAAAAAATAAAATCGCCACTAGGAGGCACACCGTTCGTGGGATCCGTCTGAAAGACGTCGTCGTCCGCTGTCAACTTCATAGAAATACACTTGCTAAATTTAATAAAAATCCTGTAGGGGATATTGTCATGGGCGTAACACACAAAATTGCCTCAATAGTCAAAGTCATCGGAAGATCGTCATGACCCGTACTCTTCACAGTAGATGCCAATTTTCACAATCATCCTTAGATTGGTTTGGTTGAAAGAGGGGCGGACGCCAAAAAAAAAACAGACTCGAAAACAGTAAAAATGGCCACTAGGTAGTGCAAAATCATACCTCGAATTCATCCGAAAACGGGAAGATAGCGTCATCTCACTTATATATGCCTATCAGTCAAATTTTATGGAAGATATTGAGGTGAACGTAAAAAATAAAATAAAATTGGCACTAAGGAGTAAACCGCTAGTCAGAACCGTCCGATAGTTCGCTCATGCCTTCCCATCTATGAAAGAAAACATGTGGAAAATTTCATGAACATCCATCAAAGGGTTTTGGAGATAAAGCAGCGGACGCCGGATGGACAGAGATGGCGGCATCATACGCCTACATATAAATATGAGGGCGCATAAACAGGTTATATTTGAAAACGTTTTTGGAACAATCTGTTTTCTAACCATAACGAAGTCTGAATTTTAATTAAATTCATCTCTTCAATGAACTGTATTATCAGCTTTTCTACCTGCATGCATCTGAAACGCTTGGGCTTGCAAGGCGGCGCCAGAGGGCGCCATGACGCCAAGGTGGGCTGCCCCTAAAAAGAGAGAATCAACTGGGAAACTGACACAAATCATGTCACATATAACGACATTAAGATTTTGATCAAGCAGTAGGTTACATCATGGGCGGCGCAGCACTCAAAAAAGTGTGGGAGAGCTAAAGCCCCCTCAGGCCCCTGTGCTGCATCGCTTATAGCGTAGCACTGAAAAAAGTGGGGGGCTATAGCTCCCTCCCCAGTCCCCTGTGGTGCGCCGCCCATGTACATGAGAATTCAATCACTAAATTAGCTATGATGTCAATAAATAATCTTCACGCGTTGCGGTTGCTTTTGGCATGCTCATTCGATACGAAGTTCGTCTATTTCCGGGTGACGTTATCATATACATTACTACATATTACATATACTGTATAACGTCGCACGGAAAATGCCGAATATTGTATCGAATGAGAGTGTCCCTAAGCTAGTCATTGTGAACTTGAATCTGAATACCATATATCACACGTATCGGCAAAGGAATGAATGCTCTATTTTACATCCCACTGGGGGTAGGTCTACTTCTTACAGCTTTTGACCAAGGCTAAATTCATCGACGCTTGTACCTGCGTGTGCTATAGCGTATTGTTCGGGCGAAACACCATATCCCTGAGGAGTCATGCCTGGTTGTGCGGGCGGTATTCCGTAACCTTGAGGGGGTGCACCGGGGTATGCGGGCGGGGGTGCGTAGCCCTGAGAGCCTGGCGCTGCTGAAACGGCAAGTCGACTCACGTAAGACATCACAAGTTAGTGGAAAAACAAATTAGGGAGTTAAACGTAGTCAAAGTAGTGACGTGTATTGGTAACGGGTTGTTAAAGGAACTGCAAACTGTGTATAACAGTTGGCGACGAGCTGGGGGTTGAGATTTTCAACCTAAAAACGAATCAGGTTTCCACCCAAATTTTAGGGTAGGTTTACCGAAATTTTGTAAGAGAAATACTTTACGACTGGGTTAAACTTTTAGGAGAAAATTCCAAATTTTCAGCCGCATTTTGCGCCCGCTAATTTCGAACAATGCCTACAAATGACTACTATCACATTCTATAATTGTTGGCAAAGCTTAGCTTTTTCGAAATCGTTGAACAGCGTAACCGTCTGTTTCACATTACTGCATAGGAAGCATGTTACGTGTGAGGGAAGCAAATTTCCTTTTTTTATTGTCAGATTTCAAATAGGTCTTATGAGGTTCAACAACATTCATGAACTTCCCATGTACTGAAAGGTAATTTAAGGTAGAACTGTTCCACATATACTTCTCTACCTTGTGCATAGGACCAGTTCTGTTGCGGCTGGCTTGTAACAGGGTGCTGTCCAGGATTTAGTGGTGCCGGGCCTGCAATACATTGTAGGGGTCGAAACCATATAAAAACGCATCCGGTGCTTTACAATTAATGCGAAAGAACGCTGCTGCCGTCTATTGCTGAAAAGGTTGGTATTGAAGTTGGTTGAGAAACCGAACTTTTTCAGATTTCTTGGCGCATAAAGCCGATAGAAAATAATGTACATCACTGCAGTAGACATTTGTATATCATACCAAAACCTAGAATCTCTGGGGTCTGTAAAAAGGGACTTAAGACTAAGACAGAAACTTTGTTTTGTGTTATCACTTCATACTTTTCAAATAAAAGTTCAGTCGTGTGAGTATTAGCGCATCGCTGCCTTCAAATAATTTATTTATTTATTTATTTATTGTGATATTTAAAATGAGAATGTCCTTTTCAGTGATAGCACTGCTTTCCAAGAGGGTCCTCAACAACAAAAAATAGTAATATGATACAATGAAGTAATAAAACAACAATAAATAAACGCAACAAAGACACAATTAAAACAGGTTGAGTTTTAAGACAATAAATAAGTGACGAATAATGGTGAAAATTCAACTAAGAGAGATGTAATTAAGAAAAAATTATGGGTATATCTCAGATATTCTTTTTAAAATTAGTTTTTATTATGCATGACTATGGAGCGTTCCCTACCTGACGTCGGCTCGGCCCAGGTTGCCTGTACTGTGGGCGAGACCCCCTGCTCCGTCTTCGCTGACGGTTCATACATCACTGTTCCAAAAATGCAGTAAGATAAGGATTAGAGGTGTGTTTTAAGGTCTCTTTAAAACTGTGTTCTATTAATAATTGAGTTCCAGTAGTAACTATCTGACTGACAGTGCTCAGTCTGCACCGGCGCCAATGGGGATTACCTGAGCATTCTCAACGGCGATATGATGCAAAATAGGTATTGTGGCGTACAAGTCATGTAAAGTAAATTATAATAAAATAAAATATTCGAAAAGATAGCGAACTTTGTTACTCACTAAGTACCACGTGAACTATTCCCGTGTGGCAATAGCCGAATGCTTATTTACAGACGGGGCACGCGTCTAATGTGACGTAGCGGAGCCATTTTCCGCCTCAAGACACAAAGCTAGCGACAGTACGCTAGAATAAAGCTATAGAATGATTCGAATCAGTAGGCCAATAGAAAGTTTGTCACACCGAGAAACGATTGCATCACTGGTTATAGAATTGAACCATACGTCAGTCGTGCTCATATGTCCACCTTACTATTGTTAAGAAATGCAAACTGTGTACATATAGGTTAAGGGAGACTATGTAAACTGCGCACTTTCTATCAAGAAGTAACATTTTATTCAGGCCACAAAATGTAATAAAATCTGCCATATTATGTTCTTTTCTAAGGTTAGAAATGATTTCTAGGCTTGAGTAGACATAGCAAGTCGTTACTGAGTCCGAGAAGTGGTCCAATGTTAGCTGGTCATGGTGGGTTAATTGAGTTTCAGTGGCCAATGTACCATGGCCGTCAAGCGATTCATTGTAACCAATTCAGTTCATTGCAAAGAAGAGCGCGATGCTTTGGATGGGCAACGCTTGTGAAGAAAGTTGAGGATTTCGACCGTCCATGGGAGGGTCTAATCCGTGTACACGAAATCCAACTTTAAAGTATTTTGGCATTTTCCGCTGTACAGGTTCTTTCGTGCGAACAGAAGATTTAAGTGACTTTTAGCATGGGATTACGTAACGATTAATGCGCAATAGTGCCTAGTCTACGTGCGCACCTTGCAATACATAGATTCGAGCTACAACCTTCAATAAAATCTCGAGATTTCGAGTCAAAACAAAATCCATATTTCAGACTCGAACTTTTAGCCTCGATGTTCGCCAGGGTCTTCAAATGCAAACTAGGATTAGGTAATATCCAAGCACGCCATTGAGTACTCGAGCATAGCATAATAGACACTTAAGAGTTGCCACAAAAGCAGAGCTTAAGAAAAGAACAAAAATAACTTCGAGTTCGATTTGACCTCGGGCCTTGAACATGTTTTACAGTGGCTCTAAGATATGAAAATTCGTTGTTGTAGTTTTTTTTTTATTTAGTCTAGTACGTATTTATCTCATCTAGCACGTCCGCATGCAGTTGAGTCCCGATCGAGTTAGCCACAGACAGTCGCACTCCCCTTTGTAAAGCGATTTAGGCATCCTGCTATTTCTAAAGATGATTACAAGTTGAAGTTACTTGCACTGATTTTGAGTGACTGAAGGAAAAGGTACGTTCACAGTCTTATTTGTGGTGTAGTAGACAGCACTGGCGAGAAGGACAAAGGGAGATTTGCGGTAAAAAGGAATGGAATTTGAGCATGTAACCATTTGGATAAGGGATCTGTAAAAATGGTGGTGCTGTCCTGCACCCAATCCGCAGGAATGCTATTTGTGTTTATCTGGAAACTATTTTACTCCCAAAGTCAGTACTTTTCTGACTCTAAAATGCATGTAAACTAAGAAGATCACTTCCCATCATCAAAGACATCCGTGGTACAACTCTCAAAAGGGCTTAAAATTGAATGGGTGTGAACCGCACAATATCAACGTTGCCATCCAAAGAACGCGCAAAGTTTACGAAATAGGAACGTGGTAATCGGCTTTTGCCCAACAAATAATTTGTTTTATAAGAGAGGACTTTATTCTTGTATCATGGGTACAATCAATGCACCACCGCAGGTGAACAAACTATGCTATGCAACGGTAATTGCCGACTGGTTAAGACCATTTTGTAGGGCCGCTACCGACTTAGAACATGGGGCCCACACTTGTGCTCATCTTGGCGACCCCTTGTTTTCCGTCACCATAGGGGAGACCAATGTGAGTTGAGCCACTTTTTCGTTCATGGCAGATATTTCTGTTGTGAGTAAAGCGTTCGGATGTTACAAAGATATTGTAGACTGACCATTAACCTACAAAACTCTCTCTGTATCTTCATTTGTTGTGGTTGAGAATTGTTTGTCAAGTGGCCCAACTCGTCTGCATGTGGATGATAGTTGAGCAGTACCGACCCCGCCACCGGACAGATCAGGTCACGGTTGCCTACAGCTTTCTGTATCGCGCATCAGTCATGAAGCGTAGATATATAGAAAAATACTCATAATAGAAAAATACTCTAAATCGAACTTGCTGGTGTCTGTGATGTATGAATGATTTAGTTTACGTCATGTACTATTTTCAGTGAACACGTGTTATGTTATGTAGTCACGTGACGGTTTCACCATCAGTGTGTAGTTGTACGTTCACTGCTTGTATTACCACGATCACGGAATAGACGTATTTCATTATCACTCGAATAATTGTTGTTCCTTCCACTCTGGCTACCCAACGATAAACGTAACAGTGTCATCAACCAATCACATTTTATAACAATAAGAAAAAACTACCAAGAAAAGAACTTAGCCTTCCTAAGTCACCCCATGCCAAGTGGCTCAACCCTTTATCCTGACTCAGAAATTTTGATTTTCACCAAGTGTTTCCAGTGGATTAGGTGGTCTAGAATCGGATTTGGTATCCGTAAACAATTCGACGAATGTAAAAGAAGGACGAGTACCAGACTTATATCAGCATATGTACCAAAATAGAGAATTTCTGCACCAATCTGCAATGCCTGCTAGCGCATGCATGACGTGTACTCGCCGCGGGGCCCGTACATGGCGTCATCAACCATAGGCCTATCCGGGGGGGGGGATCAAGGGAGTCCTTTAATTGTTATCAAATCTAAAATTTTAAAATTGTTGACATGGACTTAAAAAATCCTTGTTCCCCTCAAATTTAAAAACTTGGATCCGCCCTTGTCAACTGTTGATATATAATTAACCTTATACGTAGACGAGGTGGCTCGAATCTCCGTGTCGCTCACACGTCATCCACTAGGGTACATGTAAGTCTAACTTGATCACCAATGGCACTCCAATGAGGGTTGCAGATCTACACACACGGCCTGCTTGCTGAGTAACTGTTTTAATATCGTGTTGTGTGGACAACTGTACCTATGTAGTACCTGTCTTACCTGAGAGATTAGCTTGCTTGTCAAGTGAAGTGCCACGATCTTTAGTTAACTGACGAATCACAGGTTTAAATCCTGACGGCCTACTCTATAACAGCTAGTTAGACAACGTTCTTCTCCCCAGCTCAAGTCACTCGTGGTGCGTGAATAAAATAAATATTACATGTACATGTAGGTATTTTATTGGCTTTCGCTTCCGAAGCTTAGCCTAAAGGATTTCAAGTAGGTCACAGTACGGTCAATCGATTACGCGTATTGCGAACGGAGCTAGGCGGCGCTCTGCAGATCACCGACTTGCAGCGGAATCCTACACCCACCCGTGGCAGTTGTCCTGCCTTTTAGCCATAACTTTTTGCGTCCCTGGTCAATCAAAACTTCCCAATATCCCACCAGTTGTATTTTCTCATACATTTTGATCTTATCCAAGTCGTTGTGGAATAGTTGTTCTGAAAGCCGTATAGGCAGATCCCTGTCTGTGCTGCTACCTGTCGGCGTGCCTGGCACTTACTGGACAAGTGCATGTAAGTAAGTACATACAACATAAGGAAACATTAGCACTGGTGCTGGTCGCCGACAAAATGTTCACGTGTAGAAAATTATTTACATCCGGAAAGGTGTAGAATAACATATATAAAAAGAACATAAATAACTATGTGAACAACTGTAGTCAGAACCCAAATGCCATAAAGCAAAAACTAAGAAGACTGCAAGTCCATCGGCTACAGTTCTGATATGCACAGTCGGCATAAGCCTGCAGCACCCGGCTCCCCTACCCAGCCCCACCCCTCCTCCAACCTCGGCTGGGGCGGCAAGTAGGCGGAATATTGTCTGTTCAGAACTTGAGAACATCCTCCCTGCATGCAGCGTGCAACTAAATCTGGATTTTTGACTTCAGGTCGTGAACGGGGTCGCGTGACCATGTCTTTTTAGTATTTTTTTGTAAATCAGAAAGTTGCATTCGTAAAAAATAGCGGTGAACGTGAATAACATTACCGTTTGACATCATTTCGTTTTGAAATGAATCTTTCAAAAAATCACACCGAAACGGTTCTATTCTTATAACCCCTCATGAAAAAGTGACACATTACACAAACCAAAACAACAGCCAACTTAGAAAATAGTGCTTAAAGAATATTCCATGTGAAACCGCCGGATCAGCCATTTCCTCCGAGGTTGGACATTTTCCCGTCTAGGCTCCTGCGAAACCGCAATACAGTCACCCAATCGAAAATCCAACTGTGTTAATTAGCCTTGCTGAAAAACATCGTGAAGGTAAGTTTAAGCTTCCGTGTGTAGTTTTTGTTTCGTTTTTTTTCCTTACCGCTGTTCGTGACCATATCACTAAGATCACGCTTAAAGCCTCGACTGAGAAGGCAACCCCGTTAGCGCATGGCCCTGGGTTCTGCCGAGGGACTGTGGAGCATGAGTCGCTTATTACATGATTGTAGGGCTCTGTTGTGTACTAATTAAAATACACCTATGAGACTTATTCCCAGAAGTCATAGGCATATTTTTAGAACCAGTTGTCTCTACTGAATGAGGCCTGGTACGGGCTTCAAACTGGTTCTAATCACTGTGGAACCCGCACTGAACTGTACTGACAAGAAATGACTATTGTTGTGGTACATGTCAATGGAAAAAATGAAGAATTTCCCGGTGGGGATTTCGCCACATCACAACCTCCAACGGGCGAGAGAACCCTAAGCCGGCCACCAGACGTTATTCCCTTCGGGCACAAATGCTGAGCCACAGATCCCGCCCTTTTATCAGGTTGTTGCAGACATTTTAACAATTAAAATTGTCGCAACATCACCGACAGCAGCTGGGTCTACACTAGTGTGATCCATTTTGTTATTCAACGACTGCTTGGCATAAACTGACCATGCGGGCTTCAGTTCCGTATTAGCACATACGTAAACGCCAAAGATACGACGCTGGTGAAAATTTTGAACTAAAACTAAGTACGCTTTTCAGTTATCACCATTACGGTACTGCGCCTCGGAGCGTACCTATTAATCAGTCGCATGAAAGCACCACGCGTCGATGGTCAGTCATTCATCACTATACGTGTAACGACAATAAACACAGTTGAAATGGATTCGTGCCAACAATCTGATCAATAGACGAATGACGAACGTATATTCCATTTACTCGCAACCCAGCTGCTTACGTATTTGTATAAATCGGAACGAGGTTCGCGTGTCGTTCACGTTCTTACTTCATTCGCATCTTGGAGTGACTTCAAATAACGTGTGATAAAACCACGACAGCGCTTGGTCGTCCAGGTCTGTGCGTACAGGTAAGTAGAGACCTGTACACAGGTGTGCGAGAGTGCAAGAGGACATTTCTATCGATCCCTTTGTCCCGGATATGCGAATGATTGCTTAGCTGTCAACGAGAAATTACACATGGCTGCTGGGGTTGACTAAAACGCGGGGATATACATGTAGTGCGCATAGTGCTCTGAGCATAACTTATCGAAATTTTCACGAAATGTACTGGAATCTTCATTGAAACGAAGTGACGAGAAATTATGATAGTGGGGAGTTACATAAGGCATTTACGTGTACGTCCCGGGCATTCACAGTTGTTTTGCGTCTCTGCGCCTTAACTGCGTGAGCAAGACATTTCGTAACGCATGGTTAACTCAAGAAAGACCCAAAAAAAATGTCATCATTCGACTAACTTCAGCATATGATATCTCGGAAATCGTCAATCGTTTTTATATAAAACTTTCACACGGTATGGTTTAAGCACTGTTCATCAAAGTCTAGTGTTATTAAATCAACGGTTGTCATTCACTTTTCCTGATCGAGGAACTATCAAAATAGGACTTGCATGTTTTTAACTCTCACCCGCTTGTAAACCCTAAATGCATTATCATGCTAGTTTGAAAACAAAACTCACTGATACTCTCATTGATGGGTGCCACACATCATTGACAAAAATTTGCCGCTTTGTAATGTTCCATCTATATCCAGCAAAATTTCTTATTTTCAGCAAATACCGACTGAGTATATATATATATATATGTACATTTGAAAGATTTTGAAGTGAAACTCAAAAGTTGTTTTAAAGGGACACTTGTTCAGTCATAAAGTGTTGGAAGGTATAGTTTCTAGCTTTGACCAGAGCTTTAAAGCAACAAAATCCCGTGGTGTTTTTTGTGTTTTACAAATCGCAAATGATCAAACCTCGTTGGGATGTCTGCCAAACATTCGCTGAAATCAAAGCCACTGAGACTTTGAAGTACTCTGTGGCCTATATAGAGCAATCTAGCTGGGGACGATCGCGAAGTTTTCGGTTCGAAACTGTTCTGAGACCCAGAACAGAAAATTGACACTGTTATCGCCGATAACTTAAGTCGCTTTAAAGTTGCTTTCCCTTCCAAACCAAAAAATATTAACTAAAGTTGAATAATCTTAAAAAAGCCGGTCGGACTCGAAACTTTCCTCAGCAGCACGTTCAACCTTCAACATGAATTCGGAGGACATGTACAAATATTGTCAAGTGTACTTGGAATGGAATAAGTGACAAGGTGTTTGCTTTTATTTTGAATGGGGGGATTAGTTTACTATATTTTATGGTGTGTGACCTATCATACATGTACGTGGCTAAGTTGAGCTGATAATGTCCACGACAACAAGTTTTTTATTTCTAATAGTATACGCGGTTAGATCACCACACTAGCATAATCCCATGGGCGGCGCAGCACTGAAAAATGTGGGGGAGTGGGGGGGCTAAAGCCCCCCAGCCCCCTATGGTGCGCCGCCCATGAATACGGCTCTCGCACGCAGATAGTAAGCTGCACCAGGTCACCGTTTCGACGTGAGTGTAGATAGTATAGTTGAAATCTCCACGAATTGCTTTAGGGTAATGCCATGCGAAAAATCGTTCGCTTGGTAGGCAAACTTCCAAATCGTCATGTCGTGTTCTTGCAAGAGAGTCCCGATATAGTTTTCTATCATGTCTCGAGGCCATAGACCTATAGCAGAGATTACAACTTTCATGAGAGAGGATTCGTGAACGGAAACGATATGTAGTTTTGTAGTTCATTATTAGGATTAGTTCCCAGCCATTGTACCTGCACCGTATATTAACACATTTGGAAACGTTTTCACCACTGGTAGGTCACAGCAATTTCTTACATGTATGTTTCCAGGATAACACCAAGGACAGACAAGGAGAAACACAGAATACACACTGCAGGCACTAAACATTACTCGTTCTCAATATTGTTCACGCAGAAGGAGATCAAGCGAAACTGTCTGTGTGTGTCGGTCACATTCAATTTTAAGTTTATGATAGGACACCTTACTCTAGCCACTAAGCTATGGAAAATACGTGGCCGCGATGGAAGCCACAAATACTTTTCTACGCAAATCGGATAACAAACAATACTTTTTAAGGCAGTGATAAAAATCTTCGACATCGTGACGAAGTCACACAACACCTCTGCAATTATCACATTTTCAACGACGATGCCGAGTTTTGACTCCCTGCCTCATCTAGGGCCAATTATCTATCATAGACTGACAGCTTTGCAGAATCGTAATCTGTAGCAAGGGAGTAACCTAAAAAGTTTTGAAAACCATTATGCGCCAACAGTTCGTTATCCCTAAATCACCTTGGTCTTATTTCAGTCTGTCATGGCGGAGTCAGCCACCACAACGACCGCAAGTGAAAAGGAGCACGAAGCCTGGGGTCAACCACCTCCGTATAACGTAAGTCCGATGGGGGCGCTACGAGTTCTTTCTGGCAACACCGATTATGCAATGACAGTTGGCACAGCCAATGCGACCTTTTTGAGTTTGTTAGGGTTAGCCTATCTTAAGTTTTATGTAGTATTTATACTGAATATCGATTTGTGTGATTGTCCTACAGGAAGATTAAGTTTTTCAAATTTCCTCGATTTTTAATGAGTTATCATATTTCTCAGTATCGATTCATCAAAATAGAATCATTAGAAAATTGCCTCTGAGTTCGCAATTTGGAGCCTTCAGAGGTTTACCAAAGTAGATCTGCTCGAAGCAGTGTTTTGAATCGACCCTCAACTTAATTGCTTCGTACTGTTAAATGTGCTCTTGCATGTACATCGATACCTGTTTGCTCGCTCACTCGTATAACCCCTAGTTTTACGCGATTAATTCTAATTAAATAATTAAGGAGAAGTCAAAGTCAGAGTACCGACGTCGTATGCAAATCTCTTCATCTTCAGAGAGGGTCCCTGCCACCCATCTCGGCTCCACCACCTGCGACATATGCGCCACCGCCCCCGCCGGTCCAGGCGCCTTACGCCAGCACACAACAGCCACCGCAGCATCAACCTCTGCAGCAGCAACAACAACAGCAGCTGCAGCAGCAACAACAACAGCAACAAGTTGCACTCCCTCCGCAGGATTCTAGTCAGGACAGTACGAGAGGGAACGATGCGAGCGGACCCGGGTCAAGAAAGGGATGGGCGGACTCCTCTGCAAAGGTTGGAGACGTGTGTTGAGTAATTCGTGAAAGCGCCCCTCGGTGCCTTGGTCTGTTAGCGGGACTTAAATTACACGAAGGCTTGCCATTTCATTGAGCTTAATGAGCTAAATTTGGAATCTGTTTCAAGAAAAATGACTAAGACTTAAGGCAGAAATTTGACCTTGCGTTCCACATAACTATTTCTGTAATATATTTAAATCTCACTTCAGCAAAGGTGGAAAGTCTTTGGGAACACGTACATGACTATTAGTACATGTAATTGAGAAAACGTCTATAAATTATTTATAGACAGTGATGCACTCGTATTACTTTATTCACTGTAAGTGGGAGCGCAAGATAAAATTTTTAGTACAGGCCTTGAGTCAGAGACCCCTGGTGTGTATATGCGTAATTACAATATAAAAGACCTACATTTGATTTAAAATTGACACGGAACATCGATTTGAAGCGGTGAATTTGTTTACACGATATTCCTTATGCTCGTTCTCATTTTGTCATTGCTTCCGCCAAGTATTTCATTGGCCGGGTTCCTTTCAGTCAGGAGCCCCCCCCATTATCAAATGTTTCCGCAGTACGCCTATGCAGTCGTTGTCTACTAATTTCTCTGTGTGGCAACAACGTCACGCTTTTAGAGGCAAAGTGTGGCTTTTGAGTCATAAAAGTATGGGTTAGATTTGAAGCCAAATTTGTTACGCATAATGCAAATAATTTACTACATAACCTACCAAAGTCTAAGAAAAGTTTGATATATTTCCATGTTTCGTATTCAGTGGGTGTACTTAGTCACAGATCGTACCTCTGGGACGTACGAAGCTGGTCGTCGCCCAAAATGGTGCCACTCAAAGTCAGTACAAAACCTTAATTTTGACATGCCTGCAGGTCTGTGCCTCCCTACAGATGGTTTGTGGGATATTGATGCTGATATTCCAAATTGTCGCCATAGTGATAGACGCCAACCTGCACGAGGCCGGCTACGGTATCTGGGGTGGATTATTCATGTTGATCACAGGAATTCTCGGTGAGTCTTCCACGTACCTACTATGCGTTGTCGTTGACACAATGTCAATCTCGTTGGAGCGTGAATTGAAGGTTACGGCAGCTAAAGACACCATCCAGCAATGCACTTTCAATCTAATACCGCAACGCTGTGTCGGATACTAAAGCGGTCAACTGGTCAAGGTAGGCCTACATGTAAGCGTTATCGAAGCGCCACCGGTGTGTAAGCGCAACGTTACGCCGAACAGGAAGTCTAGTGCGACACGGCGTTGTCGGAAAGAATTAAACGCATTTGTGTGCTTAGTGGTAATTTGGTGTCTTGATAGCAAAAATGTTGCAACTGATGTGACTCATTGTTGAGTCTGGATTTTGGATTGATTGCAAGTAAATTCAATATTTTCGTTCCACAGTCCAGCATTCGGGTTTATACCTATGTAATCAAAGATCGTCCCATTTTTCACAGGAATCGTGGCTGCCAATAAGAAGTCCACCTCTTCTATTGTGGGCTTCATGGTTCTCTCCATAATCACGGCTGTACTTTGTCTGCCTGTTCTCATACTGGCCTCCATCGGACTGTCACAGGATATCCACAAACACCGCGATTACTTTTGGGTGGCTATATTCGACTACAACAGCGTTAGCAACAAGGCGAGAGCAGCCATGAATGGCGTCATGATGATAAGTAAGCGAACTGCATACTGACTCTGTTTTCGAAATTGCCTTCTTCACACCTTCTTGTCATTCACAATCACTCAGTAAATCAACTTAAAGCGCCATACCGCGCGCACTTACCTTCTACAGTTGCTGCTCTGGTTGCACCCTTACCATTCGTCGAGCGGTTTTTACGACCACTGGCTCTTCTGTTCTGTGATTGGTTAATAGACTGCACGAGGACTCCCGTCATGTTAAATTACACAGCCTCAGATAATTCGATTCCGAGCTGACAGGTAAGACAGAATAATATAATGACTTCTGTTACGGGGTGATGTTGACCGGCTACCCGTAGAATATCGAATTTCAATTACGCCGAGCCCTTCCGTCAGAGATCACTATTCGTGCAACCAGACACTGTAGAATCCAAAGGTTGCTTCACTAAAGCAGGCCAAAACACGACAGCCCAATTAGACACGAAGAAATCAGATGAAAGAACTACGAGTACTCAGTGCAACGAAGCAAATATAGACCGATACCTCGGGCGAACCTCGCAAGTTTTGCCTCTCGATCCGTGTATTTGCTTTCTGTAGACGCGAGAACCTTAGTGCGAAAACGTGACGTTGTCACAATGACAAGTGAAGCACGAGATCACTCTACCTCCGTTAGCGAGATTTTTGCGTCTACAGAAGAATTTCGGAGTCATATCTATGAAATGCTGACTCACATTCAACAAATACTATGCTTTATGCACTAGGAATTATTTTTCAAAGTGTTACAATTTTGGTTTTTGTAAATGAAGATTAAAGTTTCTAAAGGAAAAGTTTAGAAAACTGTTTTGTGATTTCATCTTGAACGTTTACGTCAAATGAAATTTAGCCAGGTTACTGATATCGTTATTTTGTTATGAATGCACCTTTCTGTTTCACTAAATTTTATACTAAAAAGAGGTGGTCACGTGATCCAATTAGTGACAGATTGGTAAAAAGTCAAGAATCTGACTTCCGAATATGCTTGCTAGACCACTCAAATCTTGGAGAAAATAACAGTCGTCATCACTGAAATGTTTCGAACAAGAGTCACTCAATATCTTTGCTAAGTCTGTTAAATCCTCAAGCGCGCTAACCGCTTTCATTGGCGGAGTGTGGGAAAGACCGCTCGCCTCAAACCACATGTGACACAACGAGAAAGTTCATAGCTTTTATCTATCATGGAAGGGCATAAGCGGATTTTAGGGGGGGGCAGGGTGCCGATCCCCCCCCCCCTTGGCTGCCGGAAGCTAAATGAAACAAAATGAAACAGCAACAGCGTGAAGC